>JAJLVX010000117.1:0-23619 GCA_030564525.1 Liangdongia berthetii | reverse complement strand
CATACATGTTCAAAGACATATTTTTACGACCAAAGAAACTTCCCAATCCAAAAGAAAGAAAGCAAGAATACAAAGAGTTTCAAAAACTGTTATTTGATCAAATAAAGGATTACTCTAAAGAGTTGTTTGGTAGACAGGAAAATGCTGTGATATCTAAAGAAGAATTTGTTGGGTTTCCTCCGGATTATGTTGTGATGCTCTATTTCTACCCCGTGTACTACGATGATATGTTTGCTTTTAAAGATAGTGATTTGAATAATGCAGATACTCCATGTACATTGGAAAAGATTGATTTTGAAGCGTCAATTAATATGTTTAAGCAAAATACCCCTGCACAAATCACTAATGTTCAAAAATGGTTTACTGAAAAAACTTCAGAAGCATTACTGCTGAAGATGATTATGTTAGAAGAGCATATAAAGGAGACAGCTATAGAAAAGGAAAAAAAGAAAACTATTGGTGAAATTTTTGATGTTGAAATGTATTATATTAAATTTCCTAATTTCCTAATGAATGAAAAATACATTAAACTTGAAGAAGATACAAATTATAATGACGAAAGAAATAGCAAGCTACTGAAGACATATATTCCAAAAGAATTGATTCCAAAAGATTCATCCATATTAAAAGTTTATTTGGAAATTGTGAAACAAAAAAAGTTGGTAGAAGAAGAGAAGGCACGGAATAAGGTCAGACGCCAGAAAACACTAAAAAAGACACAAGCTTCGACATTGGCCACCATGGGTTATATTGATGTTTCTGATAAAGAACTACCAATTTTGAAACCAAGAAGAAGATCTGCTTTAACAGGTTTGAAGCAAACCACAACATTAGATAATTGGTTGAAGAAATCAGAAACTGTACCATCTCCAAGAAAACCAAAGTTATCTACGATCCCAATGCCTATTTCCAGAGAGCCATCTTCGTTACTTGGTGAAGAAACTGATGAAAGTGATACAGAAACCCAATCACCATTAAAGACTGTGAAAGTTTCTCCAAGAAAGATTGAGAGTGCAATCAAGAGTACTATTCAGGAATCTCCAATCAAGTCCAAGGCTCGTAAGAAGGATGTTCACTCAAGTCCGTCAAAGATAAATCGCAATTCTATTATTGATTTAGAAGAAGATGAACTGGATTTACATACCCCAAGAAGAAAGTTGGATTTTACCTCTGCTGCTGCTGCTGCTGCTGCTACTCCTACACCTGTTAAGTCAAAGGACGTTTCAAATGAAAAAAACCAGGATTTGTCATTGATTTGTTTGAATGATGAAATCGATGTGGAGGAGTCTAAAGACTTGAATGATGGAACTGATGTGGATGACTCTAAAGAATTGAATGATTCTTCACTGATGATAGTCGAAGTTAATGGATCCCCAACAAAGCCAAAAACGGACTTGGAAGATCAAAACTCAAAAAGCCCAAATCATAAAATTCTTAACCAAATTCTTGCTCCTTTGGAGTTTTCTTCAGATGATAGTGATTCTGATTAATGAAATATATAGTTCCATAAATGTAATGTAAGTTGGATAACTTTTCCTTCTTGCTTGTATTAATCACTAGTAAATATATAGTTATATAGGTACTACTGATGAACCTCAGTAATTTGATATTAATGTTGGAGTAGGTGAATTTTTATACCTCACCTCCCGATTCCCTACACTGCAGCTGGAATATGCAGTATTATGCACATCCTACTTTACCAAAAGATAAGCATCAGTGGCTTTTAGCCCCATTGTGGAAATAATTGTCAAGAATCAGATTGTTGAAACTTGAAAATTTAGTGGGTAACACAGTACACTATAAGGCTTAATTAATTCCACTACTAATGACTAATGTTTCATGCAGGCTGACCCAGGGCCCTATCATCTATGGCTTTTAATCTTATCTACACCCTGGTTTCAAATTTGACAACGTATGATATAATTCAACTTGGATATCCAATAATTCAAAAGTGGTCAATAATACATAATGGACTTTACAAAATACTATTAACCAATTATAACACACTAAGAAATCTGAGCTAAACTTAAAGAGATGAAGACAATGAAACCATTTGATTGCACTCTGTTGTATATTTCATTATCGGTTATACTAACTATAATAACTCTGGTGCTTTCTGCTGTCTGTTTGTTTGCTTCAACATCAAAAACTCATTCACACCCCCTTTTTCAAATGGACCTTACCAATGCTGACTTGAATATAATTTATAATTTGACAGATCTCAACCCAGTGACTTTTGAAAACACCACTCTGGATTATACCTATAATTTTGGTCTTTGGGGATATTGTGGTACAAATGGCCAGTTTGAAAGAAACTTTTTGATACATGGATATGGTGTTTATAAAGAATGGGTGTGCTCTTCATATGATGAACAATTTAAACCAAACTTTCAACGATTTTTCGTGAAGAATCTAATCTTTCAAAGAAACTATGATGCTCCAATTTACGTCAATCAAGTATTCAGAAGAATTGATGATATCCCTTCAGAAAGATTTAATAAAGTTTTTAATGGGATTTTAGGTGGGTTTGTTTCATCAGTTTTGATGCTTTTCTTTCAGTTATTGATGATTGCTGTTCTATTCTTAACTAAAAACAAAGTGGTTGGTGTTTCGTTACAAGTAGTTGTTATCTCCTTAGCTTTCTGTCAATGGGTATGTGCTGCAATTGGGATCTCAAGTGTCCATTCTTTAGTTGACGATATTGTTCAGAGAATTAAAGATTCATACCAATTTATTAATGTATTGATGACTCACGGTGGCTATACTGAGGCTGTTGGTTGGGCTTCAATGTCAATAGGAATCGTTAATTGGTTCATTCTTTGTGTGCTATTGTTATTTGGAATTAAAAGAAACTACAAGAAAAAGGACCTTGTCTTTGATGAAAAGAAAGACGTGATAGATTCTGAATGAATGTGAATATATTGTCCAATAGAAATTTATCTATATATATAAAGCAAGATATTATCAGATTTTTGTTCTCAATTATAATTATCATATATTGCCTAAAACCTAGCAAAGTATATGTAGTAAAGTCTTAATCAAAAATACTACACAATCACCTTCTTCAGAATATTCAACAGCACATGAGAAGCAATATGAAGTTAAAGTTACAGAATAAAGGCTCAAATAAGTACCTTGTTTAAATTTCAAATTAGAATGTCCGTTGGTGCCTGGATTATGGTAATATTATGGATAACTGATCGCAATCAACCTGTTAATCCTTTTTAGCTTGCGAGTCTGCGACTGCTACCTGCTAGAGCCTAGTATGTTACCTGCTATATCCCATAGTGAAGTTGAACAATGGATATTGAGCACTAGTGACAAACGTTTTCCGCTTCAACGAAAAACTTCATTCGCTAGGCCCAAAACTATTGCGGCTATTAATATCATTGATTCTTGAATCTTTTGATAAGGTCCATCAGTAGTTGAAATAATATGCAGCAAATTGCAATATGTAAACGCCTTTATCAATGTACTTCAAAGTTGTCAATGTTGAGCATTAAAGAAAGGGTTTAATGTATTACAAAAATATTTGTTGTATGAGTCCCAAGGGCCAACGTGTAAAGTTTCAAGAACATTTTGTATTAAATATATGATTATGATCATTGAGTACTACCTTTATAATTGTTTCAATTCTGGCCAGGTACATGTAGATACTTATAGCTGCAGCTATAAATTCATTATCCTATTGAAGAAGGGTAACTCTCATCAATCAGATTCACGGTGACGCGTAAAATATTTTGTTTACTTATACGCAACACTTGAACTAGAAATATCTGTAACCGCTGTACTAATCATTAATCAAGATGTCAAGTGATGCTATTACTGCAGATGAATATAGTCCGGATAGTACAAAAAGTGTTAATATGATGGAGGAAGTCATTTTCAACAGCAGCAGTGACGAAAGTGGTGATGAATTGGACCCATTAGAGCTTCTTACAGGTCGAAAAATTGATTCAACTTTAAACAATTTGAATAGAAAACGTCACTGTTTTGAAATGGATGATTCTGGTATCAAATTCTTGAAACCCCCTCCAAAGAAAGTTGCCAAACCTTTTGGCTGGGATATGAAAGGTGTTCAGTTGTTTAATAGATCAGTTGAATTGACCAAATTGCACGAACAGGACAACCAAGATGCAATTAAGAGTTTACAGAAGTCTGAGGATGTTAAGAAATCCGTGATTGATCAGTTGGATTCTAAAGTTGCTAACAAGAACACTGAATATGTTGAGTTTTTAACCAGTGCCTTGACTGGTTCTTCATCTCCTAATTTGAATGACTTTTATTATTTTGGGAAGCCATTGTACGTAAAGAGTACTATCACAAAGCCAACTAGAGAAATATATTCATTACCATTTCAGATACGGCAATTTGATGTTTTACAAGAACTTTCAGCATTTGATGTGTTCAATGAGCTAAATTACAATGTCATTAAACAAAGGGTTCAAGAAATAGAGTGTTTTAATGGGGAACAAGTAGTGGAACTTGATGATATTCAGACATTTATGAAGAATTTAGGTGCTTTAACAACTGATTCGGTCACTGTCATAAGTTCTAGTGATTTGAAACTTGATCCCAAATCAGTTTTACAAGATATTAATTTGGTTGTATTAAAATTGGCATATTTAGTTAACAAAGTAACCAAGAGTTCATACTCTATGGAGAAGTTTGAAAATATTCTACAAATTTTGGGGTTCACCATGATGGATAAAAGATTTGAAACTAGTGGTGATGTTGATTTAATGACTTATATGATACAGAATGTGGTGAAATGGGCATATAAAGCTACAAATTCTTTGCATTTTAACACTATTGTGAAAGTTTGGAATCAAATCAGTGATATAATTTCATTAAAGGTGAGAATTGTACAAACTTTACAATATTCCAAGTCTAAGGTATTGAGGGAATTGCGTATATTGTTTGCTTTAAGATTGTTTTCTACTGGAGAAGAACAAACGTACAAATTTTATCAAGATGAAACTGAATTAGAGGCTGTTATTTATCGTGCTGTTGACAAAGAGCTAGATACATTATCAAGCCAAGTTCATGAATTGATTTCCAATGATGGTGATTTCACAGAGTGTCGTTATAAAGCACAATGTTTATTTCATTGTTTGAATACAAGTGCTAAAAATGAACAATCCTTGGCATTATATAACAAGATTAATAATTTGAAGGGTAAGATCTCAATAACAGCAACTAATCCTGAGTTGGCATCATTCAAATCCATATTAATGATATTCACAAGCATGCTTATCGAGAACAAATCAGCTACAGATGCAATGGTTTGAATTATTATATATTGTTGTAAGTTTAATGAATATTTGATAGCAATAAAAGACGAAGACAACAAAAAACCAAGTGTATCAATCTAATCCAGTAGAGACAACTTTGTATTCTATTCATGTAATGTCTTATTTGTATAGTATATGTAAATCAAAACAACTCTGGTAACGCTTTTGGTAACTCTAAAATATCTCTAATTAATATAGCATCTTTTGGTGTTGACCCCAGATCTTCATCTCTTTCAATAAAATGAACAGATTTCAATCCAAGTTTGATACCAGTTTTAATATTTGCAGCAGAATCATCCACAAAGTAGCAGTTATTGAAAGTTGAGCCACCAGCCTGGTCCAAAGCCTTATGGAAAGCACTTTCCATTGGTTTACAGACAAGATCTGATTCGCTGTAATCACAGTACGTCAACCCATCAAACAAATCGGCAATCCCCAACAATGCAACACAACGCTCAGCATGGTTTTTGTATGCGTTGGTGAACAACCACATTCTATCAACTTTCCCGGAATTTCTTAGATCGATCAACATTTGTCTTAGTTTTGGGTCAGGTTTCAAAATGTCTTGTAATGGTAAAGCATCATCAACTTTTTCGTTGTATTCCAAAGCATCAATCTTGTGGAATTTGACTAGGCCTTGGATGGCTAGCCCATAAGTCTTGTAATATCTCATCTGAAGTTCATGAGCCTCATCATGGCTCAGATTCAATTTTCTAACGAAATAATTGTGGATATATAGTTGCATTAAGTCATGAATCTGAGTGGATCTCTTGTATAAACAATTATCAATATCGAAGAAGAATATCTTTAAATCTTTCTTTGGTCTCACGGGGACATTTGGAGTGAAT
The DNA here is from genome assembly GCA_030564525.1 of Liangdongia berthetii. Classification (NCBI taxonomy): domain Eukaryota; kingdom Fungi; phylum Ascomycota; class Saccharomycetes; order Phaffomycetales; family Wickerhamomycetaceae; genus Liangdongia; species Liangdongia berthetii. The sequence goes on along the minus strand of JAJLVX010000117.1, from coordinate 17,477 downwards.
TTGAAATTGACTTTTGAGCCGGGATGAGTTAAAGATTGTAGATGTTGTCTGTTTTTATCCAAGATTGTTTGGATATGCTTATTGTATTCTTCTTGAGACTCCTTATCAGAGAACTTGTAAGCTTCTTCGTCAACCATTGTGGAGTATGTGTTTCTGCTAGTATTTCTTTTCAAAAATGATATGGATGAAATGGATGGTCTAGTGTTTAAGTTCAATGGTTTGACTAATGAAGATGAAAGCAGAGCAGTGGTATGAGTCAGTTTAAATAATTTTGACATGTACTTTTGATGTTAAAACGTAGCACAAATGATACTGGAATCTGGATACAAATAACGCGCACGTTCAAACTTGACAACAAATTGGTTACACAATTTCTATACTGTTGGTTTGCCTTCTTTAAAGATCTATGTAGTTGTAGATTCCTTGATGAAATAGATTGTGTCTATATGTCCACCAATTGAGTTTAATAAATAAATTTCTATTGAAGAATAGTTGTAGTGCAACGTTTATATTCCGCCCATTTTGATAAAATCAAAATTTCCTAATTTAGTAATTTGCCTAATTCGGATATTTTATGTGACGCTGTGTTATATTCGGAGAACAACGAGACATCCGAGAATCCGATATAGTGTAACGGCTAGCACGGTTCGCTTTCACCGAGCAGACCGGGGTTCGACTCCCCGTATCGGAATTTTATTTTTAATTTTTCACCTTAATTCAGTAGGGTTACTTACCTCCGAAAAAATAAAAACAGGATCTTGGATCTTTAATCAACGACCCAATATACAGTTGGTAAACTAGCAAAGGCCCAGTCAGTGTATGTCCATCGGTTACTAATTAGAAAACTTTGCATTTCAATTAGGTCACCTCTGCTTCACTAATAATTACTAACTTTTTTTAAGAAATCGAATATCAAATTAATTTCGTGAATGGTTTGCTATTAATACTGCTGGTGAAAGAAATTACAGCTTGGATTTCACTATTTGAATCCAAAGAAGTCTAGAGACAGAAATCAAACAACTATAAATGGTTTATGATAATTCTTACGAAGAATTAGCAGTAGTATTACTAGTAGTATTAGTATTAGTAGTACATAGTATTAGTATAACCTTCACAGCTTATTTCCGCTCCACGATAAAATTCCGAACATCTCGCCTAAACGAAAAACATGAGATGATCATTAAGGAGAGGAGAGTGGTATTATGAACTGATAATTGGTTGAGTGTTGTATTTATACTGTTTATACTATTAATACTCTTATTATCACAACAACTATTTATTCCACTCTGCTCTACTATCACTGAATAGCTTAGCTAAGTACCACCACCACTACTACTACACTCTCTGTTTCTTCTCTTTTCCAACTTTGCCACTCTGAAATTTTTTTTCTCCAAAGAAAGAAACGTTCATATTCCACCAAACAACAACAACAGCAACAACAACAACAACAACAACAACAATGTTCAGATTGCAGTCATCGCAGGTGCTAAAGGCAAGAGTCACCAACCAGGTGGTCTCCAACGCCAGAAACTCCATCAACCACTCTGTGAGATACAACTCCGTGGCCATCGAGAGATCGGCCTCTTCAGAGTTGGCGGCTAATGCAAACAACTCTTCACCATCAACCTCAACCAAAAACAACAACAACGCCGCTGCTGGTGCTGGTGGCTCAAACTTCAACTACTCCTCCACAATCAAGAAGATTGCTCTTATGAACCAGCATGAAAAGGAACCAAGAAATGGCGACAGAAACCCAAATTCCCCTTGGTACCACAAGTTGATGGCTTTTGAAGAATACGTCAATACAAACTACCATTACCGCGCAACTGTACCTTCATATTGGGATACGGTCAGCAAAGCTATGGTCCTGTACTCTGAGCTGAAATTATCTCCAGATTTGACTTCTCAGCATATTAACCATTTGGTTTATCTATTGCACAACTCTTTAAGATTCAATAGAAATCAATCCACAAGGTTGGCTCAAAAACCAGATTATGACTCAAACTCATTCACTGCAAAGATGAAAGCTTTGGTTCAATCCTCTTTGACTGAAATTTCTAACGATTTACTGGAGGGGAGAGTTTCTATTGGGCCTAAAGGTGCTATGCATTTGTTAACAAGTTACAGAGAAATGAAGAAAGTTGATGAAGCCGTCTCTATCTGGAACGCTTGTACAAAAATGGATACCTTGAAGCGTGCATTTTTGGACCCAAAAGTTGTTGGTACAATGTTACCACTGCTATACGAATCCGGTTCGGAATTCTCTGATGTTATGGCTCTATACGAAGCTGTTAGTAAACCATTGCGTGGTTTCAACACAAACTTGGCTCTAGGTGGTATCAAGATGTGTTTGGCTGCTAATGAAAACAGACAAGCTTTGTCAATCTTTGACGCTTTGATCGAATCAGGTACTGACTTTAATGGAACCAATTGTATGAATGAAGTTCATTTGTCTTTTATTGGTGATTGTAAAGATCTTGAAATTGCAAATGCATTTTTTGAAAAGGCTGTTAACCGTGAAATGCCATACAGTATGATCTTGCACGTCAACATTGTCAAATCATTTATGGATAACGTTTGGGCCCAAACTCATGATTTTGAAGCTGTCCATTCCATTTGGAAAAAGGCTACAACATTCTATGGCCGTAACATTAACCACGGTGTCTCTTCTTCTTTGAATGATAAATTCTTTGACTTGTTTTTCACTGCTTATGGTGAAGATCAAATTAACGGGCTGGCCAAATTGAAGGAAACAATCTCAACTTACAACTCTATCAAGCCAATAGATGAGCCATTCTTCAACATTATTATCACAAAATGTGTCGTTTGGGGTAACAAAGAAGTTATTGAAGACATTTACGGTGCTTATGAAGTTTACCGTGTTCCAAAAACTCAAGTTTCTCGTCGTATTCACTTGAAATCTCTTGGTTCTGTCCAAGTTTCAAATGAAGAAATTTTGGAAAACTGGTATGATTTATTAACTTTTGCTGACTCTGAAGGTGCTAGATACATTGCTAATGCAGATTGGGCTGCCATTAGAGATGCTACTGTTGCTTCAAAATACGGGGCAGAACGTCAATTATTATATGCTCAAGTTGTGAAACAATTCCATTCTTATTGTGTCGATGAGTTCCGTGAAAAGAGATTGTTAAGCATTGGTAACTTGTATCCAACCTTGCATCCATATCTGAAGGACTTGGAAAACCTTGATGCTTCAAATGTTATTATCCCTGAATTCTCATCTATTAAATCTTACAGAGTTTAACATTTGAGCTTAATTATACTTACATGGTCATTTATTTGAATGACGCTGATGATGATGATTTAATATTATTTTTCTTTGATTGATCAGAAGAGTTTTTTTCGGTTAATCACAATGAAAGAGTTTTATGACAGTTTTTATTTTCAACACCGCACTACACATTTTGGTGTCCTTCTTTTGCAACTTGCTGTGTGTGCGTGTGTTTGTTTTGATTTTTATATTCATTTTATTTTTGATGTTTGAGATAAACAGTTAATACTATATTATATAAATAAAATAAACCTTCTTGTATATAATATTATAGCTGATCCCTTGCAGATAGTCGATGACTATTTACGATATTTTATTATGACTAGTAATTATAATGTTTAACTATACGTCGACGTCAGCTGATCCTGATCCTATAAGAATTACTCTATAATTAATAATATATATAATATAATAATAATATCATGTATTGAAATAATAAATTAATGATCATATATTATAATTAATAATAATAATTTTTTTGGGAATTTTATAAAAGTTGTATAATTTAAAAGAAAGACGTCGAAATAATTTATAATGAAAAAAAAAAAAAAAAAGCAATAGCTGCTGCAGAACTAATTGCATTGAGATGCAGATCCAGTAGAACAACCAAAATGTACATTATCTTCATGGTTGTCTGAAATAGGAGCATTATATCTAATATATGGACTCCACGCTCCACAAGTAGCACCTCCAGAAGCTTGCTGGCAAGATTGAATCTGAACATCAGCCCAATACATCTTCTGCTGACCCCACATTGAAAAGCGGTCTGCAGGGTTAACATTGCAGGTCCAAGAACCACATTGTTCATGAGATTCACTCACAGTGTAAGACGCAGTTAGGGATACCACTTTCCAAGCAAGACCACCACCAGTAGTAACACTCCATGAATGGGTAACACAAACTTCCTTGGTGTAAGAACCACCAGATCCATATCCACTGTAAAAGCATGGAGAGACTTTCTCCCAACTAGTCCACCAGGTACCATCATTGACTCTTTGTGCCTGCTTGTAGGAACAGTAGAACTCGCTGCAATAATAATCAAAATCCCAAGCTCTTTTGGTCATCATGTTAGAATTAGCAAGAGTGGTGGTGAAACTAGAGTCAGAAGAGTTTCTCTTAATATTGGTTCTTTGAATATCATAAATGAAAAATGTAGAATTGATAGCAATGGCATCTGGAAAAAAGGTATCATCAGCTTGTGGGAGGGTCTCATGAAGTGGGTCAGCAGCGGTAGCAAATTCTAACAATAATAACAGAAACAAAGCTGTGATAAAATCAAACATCGTAAAAGGAGAAAATGTAATGAGATTTAAAATTAACTAAAAATGGGTATAACATTTTAGAAAATAGGGAAAATGATATTTAATATATATATATTCAGTTTCAGTATACGGCATTTAATTTTTGTTTTCGTAATTATAATTAATTATAATTATTATTGAAGATTTGCATGATCCCCCCCCCCCCCTTTCCCCCAACTGATTACTATCTGAAAGTGTCAAGAATATCACCTCACTGCTGACCGTTATATCTAGATAGACATGACATGGGAGTGTCGGTACATTGGAAAGAGGTGGTCATTATGAAGGCCGCTTCAACTGATACCTTGACTATACTAGCTAGTAGCAAAGCATTAAGAGCTGCAAGTTCATGTACGTTAAGTAAAAAACAACCGAAATTGTTGGCAGATGAAAACATTTAAAAATTGTAATCTTCTGTTATAAGTTCACATAATTACTAAACCTAATGATAGACTTGGACATAATTGGTGACCTATTTTCAACAGTCAGTGACTGTTGAGTCTTGAAATTAGTTGACTGTTTGTCATTTGACTGCCCAGTCATGACATTAACAGTCCTTAATGCATATTATAGCTGCATTATAATTACTAGTGCAATATATTATACAATATTATTAATTAACGTAGCTACATATTTATAAGAATGAATATAGTATTATATAACTAAGTTAAATCATGATCATATTAATTCACTTATAACATTAATATATTATAACACCGCGTAAATTATATATTATAATTAAATAATTAATTAATATTGAGCTCTGAGAAACTAATTTTCTATTAATCATCTTCACTTATAGTTGCTCTATATCTTTAATCAATTTATAATTATAAAAGTATAATTTATATAATATCACGGGCCACGGCTATAAGATATCCATGGGGGGTTAGGGCTGATCAGTACTGTATATCAGTGTTGTAATTTAGTTAAAGTTGAATATACAGTAATGAGTATACATAATACTACTCTTAAGATTTGGAAATTTTCATGTAGACGATTTCAGAAGTGTGACTGGGCAATCACAAACAGTCATTTGGGCAGTCACTTTTTAGAAGGGTTGACGTCAATCGCCAGTCAAGGTTTTGGTAAATAACTCCCAAGTCTAAATCATATTAGTGTATTTGTAACTTTGGTTGAAAATTTAGAAGGGTGGTAAAATTATTGATAATTCTCCCCCAGGGGGTTCACTAATTCTCTGTTGTTAATTCTCATGAAGGAGGTGATCGTTACTTTGATTAAAACTTTACAGCTAATACATACATATCATTTGCCGTTTTTAGACACATGATAATTATAATTGAGAACAAAAATCTGATAATATCATATCTTGCTTTATATAGATAAATTTCTATTGGACACTCACATTCATTCAGAATCTGTCACATCTTTCTTTTCATCAAAGACAAGGTCCTTTTTCTTGTAGTTTCTTTTAATTCCAAATAACAATAGCACACAAAGAATGAACCAATTAACGATTCCTATTGACATTGAAGCCCAACCAACAGCCTCAGTATAGCCACCGTGAGTCATCAATACATTGGTGAATTGGTATGAATCTTTAATTCTCTGAACAATATCGTCAACTAAAGAATGGACACTTGAGATCCCAATTGCAGCACATACCCATTGACAGAAAGCTAATGAGATAACAACCACTTGTAACGAAACACCAACCACTGTGTTTTTAGTTAAGAATAGAACAGCAATCATCAATAACTGAAAGAAAAGCATCAAAACTGATGAAACAAACCCACCTAAAATCCCATTAAAAACTTTATTAAATCTTTCTGAAGGGATATCATCAATTCTTCTGAATACTTGATTGATGTAAATTGGAGCATCATAGTTTCTTTGAAAGATTAGATTCTTCACGAAAAATCTTTGAAAGTTTGGTTTAAATTGTTCATCATATGAAGAGCACACCCATTCTTTATAAACACCATATCCATGTATCAAAAAGTTTCTTTCAAACTGGCCATTAGTACCACAATATCCCCAAAGACCAAAATTATAGGTATAATCCAGAGTGGTGTTTTCAAAAGTCACTGGGTTGAGATCTGTCAAATTATAAATTATATTCAAGTCAGCATTGGTAAGGTCCATTTGAAAAAGGGGGTGTGAATGAGTTTTTGATGTTGAAGCAAACAAACAGACTGCAGAAAGCACCAGAGTTATTATAGTTAGTATAACCGATAATGAAATATACAACAGAGTGCAATCAAATGGTTTCATTGTCTTCATCTCTTTAAGTTTAGCTCAGATTTCTTAGTGTGTTATAATTGGTTAATAGTATTTTGTAAAGTCCATTATGTATTATTGACCACTTTTGAATTATTGGATATCCAGTTGAATTATATCATACGTTGTCAAATTTGAAATCAGGGTGTAGATAAGATTAAAAGCCATAGATGATAGGGCCCTGGGTCAGCCTGCATGAAACATTAGTCATTAGTGGAGTGGAATTAATTAAGCCTTATAGTGTTACCCACTAAATTTTCAACAATCTGATTCTTGACAATTATTTCCACAATGGGGCTAAAAGCCACTGATGCTTATCTTTTGGTAAAGTGGAGAGCATCACTTGAATCATGATACATCATATACGTATGTACGATGTGCATACTACTGCGTCAGTACGGTGTAGGGATGTGATTTTTAAAATGTGATGTCAGGACTCAGAGCTGTACACATTGCACAGTACTTAGTTCTAAACACTGCTACACTAACCTCCGTACCAAACCAGAACTGAGAAATTATCATCAAATAGTATATGTAATGGGTAACTGTCTAAGCACGCCAAACGATTCTTCTCCATCAGAGAAACCTAAATCCCACCAATCACAATCACAACAAAAACAAAACCCACAGAAGAGAGACCACAAGATCCCAAACACCAAAAGCAAAATAACAACCCCAAAGAATAACTTCAAAGGTGAAGGAAGAACACTACATCATCCAGCCAGCACAACTACCCCAGCAACTGGTAGTATACCACCTCCTGAGACAACAGACAAGTCTGAAGATAAACTATCCCCTCGAGAGGCTGCAAGACTGGCTGCTGTGAAAAGACATGAAGAACAAAAACAACAGAATACTTCTGGTAAATTGGGGAAGAAGTTGGAGCAGGAGAGATCAAAGAGTACGCAGGCTCATTTGAAAGAAGAGGCTCAAAGGAATTTGAATGAGAAGAGTGCAAAGGAGAGCGATTTGACTTATGATTGATTTGCTACTAGTTTATACCATTTATACAATTTTATAGAGCTTACATAGCTTATATATGAGATATACGAACCCAAAGTTATTCTATATTAAATTGTAAACTTACCAGTTCTATCTTGGTGTACATTCGCCTTCTTTAGAGCTTCCACAATAACCTTCTTGAAAAGATCAATGGCTTGATGTAATTGGAAATCCTTTTCAGCTTCAACCAACAGATACAATTTAGGTTCTTCGCCCTCTTTTGGTTCTTTTCCTGGTGGATAGTATCTACCTTTGTAAGTCACAGAAGTAGCCGTTTGTTCAATGATATCACTCAGTGTACCATTGTTGGTCGTTGCCCATCTCACATTTTGTGGGAAATCATTGACACTGATTCTAGCTGTGAATTTACCACTATCTGGAGCACGGCCATCTTCTGTGGTATTGAACTTAATTTCAATACTACTTGCAGCCTTGGAGTCTTCAGCTTCAGTGTTTTCTGCATCTTCCCCGTCTTCATCTTCAACATCACTATTGACTTCTTTCTTTGGTTTGCGCTCTTCTTCTTCACCATACTTCTTTCTTTCATTTTGTTCATTCTCATCCCTCATTTTTTCCAAATGATCCAAACCTTTACCACCAAACCCAGCTGTAATCTTCTTCTTACCTTCTTTAAGTTCTTTTTCAAATTCAACTGCAAGGTTCTTGATGTTCTCTGGAATATCTTCTTCAACCATACACTTGTATAAAATATAAGCTTGTAAATCTTCACCACTGGATAGCAATGAAATAGCAGTCCCTGTAGTATTACCTCTTGCAGTTCTACCGGTAGTGTGAACATACTGAGCAAAAGTCTTTGCAGCATTGTACAACACAACAAGACTGACTGAAGGGACATCTAAACCTCTTGATAAAACTTCTGTACAAATCAAAAGATTATTTGATTTTCTAAATTGAGTTAAATTTGAGCTTCTTTCATGTGGTGGTAACCCAGCATGTATAGACACTGGAAAATATCCCTTTTCGGTTAATCTTTTGTTCATGAAATTCACATGAACTTGCGAATCACAGAAAATAATAGTCTTTTCATCAGCTTGTTTACCTAGTAGATTCAACAAATAAGTGAATTTCTCATCTTCAGTTTCAAACATCTTGGCTTTTTGGGTAATGTTTTCATTAACAACTTGTTTATTACCAACAGCGATAACCACTGGTTTCTTTAACAACTTGATAGCAAATGTTTGTAGTTTATTTGGGAAAGTGGCTGAAAATAAAACACATTGTTTATCTGGTCTAATCGCTTTCATGATCTGGTTCACTTGTGGTTCAAACCCTAAATCAAACAATCTATCAGCTTCATCTAAAATGGTGAATGTGATTCTATTTGTTTTCAATAATTTCCCACCATTTAAAGTCAACAAATCAATAAATCTACCAGCAGTAGCAACAATCACTTCAACACCTTTTTTCAGTTCATTGATTTGTTTGTTCAATTCAGATCCACCAGTACAACAAATTGATTTCATTTTTGTAGATTTCAAAAACACCTCTAAAGTTTCATGGATTTGTGTAGCTAATTCCCTTGTTGGAGAAATTATAATAGCCATTGGACCAGTTTCATCTTTGGACAATGGGCGTTGCTGCTTAATATGTTTCAACATACCCAATAAATAGCACATTGTTTTACCAGAACCAGTTCTACCAATACCAATGACATCTTTACCTGACATTATTGCAGGAATCGTTTGTGATTGAATTGGTGTTGGATTTTCATAACGGAATTCATTGTTAATAGTGTTTAAAGTTTCAGCATCCAGACCAAAATGATAGAAATTCATAACAGGTTTGATCTTTTTGTTGTTAATGGAAATATTGTTCATCACTCTAAAATTGATAACTTCATCTGGATCAATGGATTCAACATCAACAAAAAAATTCTTTGGAAATGGTTCTAAATCTTTGAAATCATAGTTTGCAGATAAAATATTCTTCTTATTCTTTAATCTTTTCAACAATTGACCAGCACCATAATCATCATTCTCAGCAGTATCTTGAACTTTGGCCTTTGCTGATGTGAGTTGACCTTCATCTTCTTCAAGCAATTCATCTTTTTCAGGTTCATCTTGCATTTCAACATCTTTGTTTTCATCTTCAATTCCTTCAATTTTATTCATAAAAGCGTCTAAACTATCAATATTGTTGGTGGCATCGTTTTCATCATTCTCATTATTGAAATCATCATTGAAAGTTTCTTCGTTAACATGCTGATCTCTTTGTTTTATAGCCAATGGTTTGAAAAATGGTTTCTTTGGTTTACCATCATCTTCATCATCAGAATCATTAAACAAGTTTTGTTTCTTTTTCAAAGTTGTGTTGTTAGTTTTTAATTGGACTTTTGATGGAATAAGAGAATACTTTTTAGGGACAATTGGTGATGGTGATGGTTTGGGATTTGGTATTATTCTAGAAGCTGCTGTTTCTGGCTTCATCGTGGTGCTTGCTTCTTTTTCCTTCTTTCTAGCCTCTTGTTTCTTCTTCCAAGCTTCTAGTTTTTTCAATCTCTCTAGCTTCTTTGGATCAACTGTGGAGTCTGACTGTGTGGAATTACTAGTCTCAGTTGAACCCACTGAAGTAGTTGTAACATTATTCTCCTTAGTACTGACTATAGGTGTTGTTGATTGATTTTCTTTCTCTAGTTTGTCATTAGACGGCAAAGCATTGTTGGCATTATTGGTGCCACCTAAATGTCTCTGTTCACGATTATTATAATATTCATGACGTTCTTTCTCAGCGCGTTCATACCTTTCATGATCACGTTTCCACTGTCTATCGCTCTCCCTTTCTCTATTTGAATAAGAGTGTCTTCTGTCCCTATGGTATCTATCTCTTGAGTCTCTGGAATCTCTTCCACGATAACTGTTGTTGTATCTGTCATACATTTCCACAAGTGCTCAAGATTTCTTAATAAAACAATGGGGTTAATTATCTTGTGATGTTTCTAATTAAACTTATCTACCTCTTCTAATAACGAGCCGCCTCAAGAGTCAAACGCAATGTAATATTCAAATACAGCTCAGTAATCTTCTTCTTCTTTTGTTTACTCTATTTCTGTTTAAACCAAATTTTCTTTTAAATTATTTCAGACAAATTAGGTAATTTCTTAAAATAGATATTTATTTTGGTTACATAGCGATGTGCCAAACCAAAAAATTCAAAACTCTGCGAAATATTGGAGGTATTAATCAAATAATACCATTTGATTTGAACGAGATTGGCTTGATTGAAGAGTTGGTGTAACTAGAGTGCGCGTTTAGGTGATAATGTCAGATACTGAAGATATAAAGGATAAGAATTCCAAACAAACTGAACAAGAAACCCCAGTTGAAGCTGTGGAAAATAGAGATGTTTCCAATGATATCGCTGATGCTCATACTGAAACTCCAGAAACTGGAAAGGGAAACGAGACTGTTGCTAGTATAGATACAGATACAGCTACCAAAGATTCTAGTTCTTCAGAGTTTAGAATCAAAAAGAGAACGATTGATGGTTCTATTAAAAGATCAGCCTTTCGCCAAAGAGGAAATGATCGTAATAATGAGAATTCACAACTAGAAGAGGAGAGTATAGTCCCTTCATGGGCATCTAGACCAGCAAGTGCGGAACCTGTTGTTAACAAAGCTTCTAACAAACCTTCTTGGTTAAAACAAGAAGATTACAATAAAGTCCATGGATCCACTAGTGCTAAACAAGCGCAACCTTCCTCTTCTTCTGCTTCAAATGATGAACCACCACGCAAGTTGAAGAGACCTTCAAGAAGAGGTAATGTTAATGATCAAATACAAAGAGCAAGATACGAAAGAGAAAAAGAGGAACAGGATGAAGAAAGACTTAAACATGAAATTCAACTGAAGAGACAGAATTTAGATCAAGTTGTTAGAGACCATTACAATCAAAGAACATTTGTGTCAAGACGTCAAAAAAGATACATGTCCCCAATTATCAAATTAAGAAATTTCAACAATGCAATTAAGTACATGCTAATAAATAATTTCACAAAACCTGGTGAGCGTACCTTGGATCTGGGTTGTGGTAAAGGTGGTGATATCAACAAATGGATCATGGCCAACATCTCAGAATACATTGGTATTGATATTTCAAATGCATCAATTGTCGAAGCCATCAAACGTTATAGAAACATTCATGCTGGGTTTGAAGTCACATTTATCACTGGTGATTGTTTTGGTACTCCATTGCCTGACCTATTGGTTAATTTCCCACAAGTTAGACTTCCAGTGGATGTTGTTTCAATGCAATTTTGTATGCACTATGCATTTGAATCTGAAGAGAAAGCTAGAACAATGTTACAAAATGTTAGTAGGTCATTGAACAGTGGTGGTCGTTTTATTGGTACTATTCCAAGCTCAGATTTCATCAGATCAAAAATTAAAGAAATGGAACCGGGCCAAAAGAGTTTTGGTAACTCTTTGTATTCGGTCACTTTTGAAGAACCTCCACCAGCTGATGGTGAATTCCGTCCTGCATTCGGTCATATTTATAGTTACTATTTGAAAGATGCCATTGATAATGTCCCAGAATACGTTGTTCCATTCGAAGCATTTAGATCTTTAGCTCTGGAGTATGATTTGGAACTAGAATATAAAAAGACTTTCGCTGAAGTGTTCACACAAGAGATGCCTAAATATGCAAAAAGATTGAGTCCAAACTTGATGGAAGGTATGAGAAGATCTGATGGTAAGTATGGGGTTGAAGGTGATGAAAAAGAAGCTTCTGCATTTTACTTGGCCTTTGCATTCGTAAAAACGTGAACAGAATAATATATTCTAATGGTATACTTGACTTTGTGTGACAATGGTCTTTATGTTATATTTGTAGTAGTCTATCCTAATCCTTAAGTTTTCTCTCTAGCCCATGGTGGTGTTCAGTTAGTAAAGTATTGCTTGATTCTCAATTTATTTATTCATGGAACAATCAGTGATCATAACTTACGTATAATTAGGATATTAAAGTTCAATTGATGGACCATGGATCTCGATTCTCTATAATTATATATTGAAATTCACTTGAACATTTTTTCCTGTCCTTTAATTATCTAATTAATACATATTTGCATTAAGATGAACAAATAATTAAACATATTTTTTGTGTTTAGTGTTGATTGTAATACTATTATTATTTAATACATATTATTATGCATGATTAATATCATTAAAGCTGCAGTAAAGCACTAGTTATAATATTCAGCTGCTGTGCACTTAATAATATAGCTGCCAGCTGCCGGCCTGCATGATCATGATCATGATTCATTACAATATTATATTTTTTTTTAACTGTAGATTAATGTTTATTCATGATCCAATTCTATTTAATAAAGACTAGTGTTATGTTTAGTTTTCTTTCAATGTACTTTAATTTTCCTTTCTTGTTTGGATGATGTAGCCTTCTGATACGTCTATGATTCCTCAGTTGAGCCAATCGCCATTCTATGAATGTTGGTAAGTTCGACTGATGCAAACTTGACCTGCTTTCAACCCATGCGACAAACCACAGCCGTAAGAAGATCAATGGTCACCAATCAGAAAGACTGAAATAATGATGGGATCTCAACTTGTGGTAAATATAAGCAGCTTGGTGGTGCATTTTGAGCTCCGTCCATGCTCCTTCATAATAATATAATAATATTTCAATATTGCATATGCGCGCAAAAATTTTTTTTATCAAGCTCAACAATAGACCTACAATTTATGTTCTAGTTCAGCTTATTTTAAAATTAGTCGCCGCGGCGGTGCCGCGGATCATAATTATATATTATAAATTTAAGTCATGATGGTCAATAATTAATGATGTATATATATATATTAATTGATATGATTGTTGATGCATAATCATGACCGCATTGAACAATACGTAGTAGTTCTAAGTAGTACTGCATCTAGTAGATGACAATGAATGATTTATCTCAGTTCAATTTCTTGACTTTATTTCATATATGTGACGTCTTATACGAATTAAAATTATTATAAGTACGCATTTTTGATCATTCAAGGCTGTTTTAAGAATATCAGTGGCCAGCATCAGAACTATTAAGTTTAAACATCATATATCTATCATTAACTTTATAAATCCTTAATATTTTTTAGAAGAGACAACGGACATTCTATGCAGATTCACATGTAACATATTCAGAACTGAAGGCTAAGCTAACTTCTAAGCTAACGCTCTCCACTACCAACTCTGACAAGTGTTATAACTTATGTGAATGAAGTTGAAGATTCAACAGTGAACACTCAGCAAATCAAGGAGAATAATTCACATATGCAATTTTTCGACGAGAAACAATGGCGTGCATAAGAAATAACAAAAATCTTAGATGTCAAGACAATCAACGAATGGAAGGTACTCTTTCTTTGGAACCTGTAAACAGTAATCTGTTTGTGACTTGTAAGTTATGATCACTGACTTGTTAACTTTCAATTATCCGGATTACACACAATCACACCCTCTATCACAATGGTTTGATCAAAACTTCAAGAGCTTATTAATTGGTTTGAAAGGCGCAGATGCTGCATACTTCAAGCATTGATTTGTAATATTGAGCCATTATTTAAAGCATAGAATATCCTTGTTTTATTCACTGTTCACCAATCATTCACTTAACCAATTAATCAACTAATCGATCAATCATGTCAAATATCACTGGAAAAGAATTCAAGCCTGTTGGCAGTGACAAAGTTGACTACTTCATTCCTCAAATTAAACACACTGTTGGTACTATTGACACTGCAAAAAATGAAAAGATCCCAAAGCTATTCACCCCATTAAAGATCAAGAATTTGGAGATCCCCAATAGAATTGGTCTATCGCCAATGGCAACATATTCAGCTGCTCCAGATGGTGATAAAGTTGGACAACCGACACCTTTCCATTTGGTTCATTACGGTTCAATCGCACTTAAAGGTACAGGTTTAATCATAATCGAAGCCTCTGCTATCCACCCAGAGGGTAGAGCTTCAACCAATGAATTGGGTCTTTGGAACGATGAACAAGCAAAAGCATTTAAACCAATTGTGGACTTTGCACACTCTCAAGGGGTCAAGATAGGTGTTCAATTAAACCATGCTGGTAGAAAATCTAGTACTCTTCCATATTATACCAAGATTTTAACTCCTTTGGGTGTTGAAGCTGGTGGTTGGTCAGACAAGCCTGGTGCTGTTCTTGGACCTAGTCCAATATCTTTCTCTCCAGAGCGTAATTTTCCAGTTCCAAGAGAATTGACCACTGAAGAGGTTGAAGGGTTAGTTAAGGATTTTACTGCTGCTAAAAAGAGAGCCATTGAAATTACTGGATTTGACTTTGTTGAAATTCATGCTGCTCATGGGTATCTGTTGACAAATTTCTTGTCTGAAAAGACCAACAAGAGAACTGATAAGTATGGTGGCTCTTTTGAAAACAGAATTAGATTTCTTTTGGAAATTATTGATGCATTGAAAGATGATGACCATCCATTGTTTGTTAGAATCTCTGCAGATGAAAACTTGCCAGAAGATGACAAGGAAGCTTGGAACATTGAAGATTCAAAGAAGCTTGCTGACGAATTTGTCAAACATGGTGTTGATGCTATTGATGTTTCTTCTGGTGGGAACAGCTCTAAAGCTGAAAGAAGAAGTAAAGAATTGGGTTACCAAGTCCCATTGGCTAGAGCTATCAAGCAACATGTCGGTGATAAGTTGACAGTATTAGCTGTTGGTAAAATCAATGAAGCAAAATTGGCTAATGAGATTATTGAAAATGGTGATGCTGATGTTGCTCTAGTTGGTAGTTTGTTCTTGAAAAACACTGGTCTTGCTTGGAAATATGCCGATGATCTTGGTGTTACTCTACACCCAGGGTTGTCTTATGGATGGCCATCCAACCCACCAAGCCTATAGATTACATAAATACACATTATTATTAAAAGAGAAACATGTGTAACATCTTTAACTTCAAATATAAATTCTACAAGAGAAATATTCTCCTCAAAAAACTAAATGGTATTTAATAACAATGAAACAACAAATTTATAAAAATATGCAATCATAATGCAGTGGTCACAGTCATTGATTGGGAATTAATCAACAGAATAGGTGGAAGATTATCAGTCCAAATTTGCAAGTTCTGAACATAAGCTCTAGAGTCTTCCTCACTATAATGTGTCCCAATAATTGGTGCTGGCAAGGTGGAAAAGATGACTGGTGATGAACTAGAATACTTCTTCATCATGTCATTTAAAATCAAGTGTTGTGCCTTTGCAGGTAGGTCATTGAATGAAAGGTCATTGAAATCATCGCGCTCAGTTTCAACTGGAACACCAGCATCAACAGATGCCATTGTGTCAATAGCATGATGTTCATCAGTAGGGGACATAACGTCCAAAGGTTTTGTAACCTTACGAAGATACTTGTTATTTTCTTCTGGGACTAACATGATAGATGGTTTATCACCAGTGGCATCATCAATAACCTTGGATCTTGGGATCTTTTCAGATGAGAAGTTTGGTCTCTGGTTCTTCTTTGCAACTTGAAGACTTAGCGTGGATGCTGAATGATTTGGTGCCTTTCTTTGAGAATCAGGGTATAGTTGTTGTTGAGAAGATCTGTTAACTAATGGAGGTCTGATTCTACTTGTATGTATGTTGTTTCCAGAAGTAATAGAAGTGTCTGAGTAATTAGAAACGTTTCTGAATCCTTCAGTTCTTGATCTTCTAACATCTTGGTAATTGTGATGTATTGGTGGAATGTCACTTTCACTTGCAATACTAACCACACTTTCAGCATCAGTAAAATCATCATCGGAATCACTTTCAGCGGCTCTATTAATATCAGAGTTAAACAATTTGTTTGTAGTCATACTGAATGAAACACCCATCTTTTGTAATTTGGATAATTTATACTTCTTATGCTGTAAAGCATTAACAACATATGGTTCAGAGATTGCAATTGAAGGAATGTTCACTTTGGATCTACTTTCATCTTGTTGTTTTCTCAAAGAATTTAATTCAATCCACCATTCATCATCTTTCAAAACCTTATCAACCATCTCAAATGCAGATTTTTCACCTTTAACTATAGTGTTATATGTAGCCAAAGAAGACAAAGAAATAACAACAATGCTTGCCTTGATTCTCAAAACTTCAAGCAATGAGTGTATTCTATCAGTTTCATTTGGAATATCATCAGCATATTCAACAAAGACAACAATTCTTAATCTATGTGATTTTTTCCAGTCGGGAACAGTGTTTAAAATAGCACCCAATTGTAAGATCAAAGTATAAGTGTCAAAATTTGTAGTTAATGCAGATTTTTCACCATTCTTGTCAAAAACTTCAGCAGACATTTGAATAGGATACAAGTCAATAAATTCACGTTCTTCATATGGCAACTTATCCTTCAAATGCACTGGTAATTTCAAATCTTGAAATCCCTTAGCGACAGCAACATTGGATTGCATTAAAATCAAATCTTCAATAATTTGAACCCAATTTTGAACAGTGATCCTCTTTTCATTACGACACGTATCAGTTGGCAATCTTTCAACGTTGATTGCACTTGAAGAACTACTCTGAGTACCTTCAGTGCCATTGATTTTGTTACTCTTAATATCCAAGTAACCCAAAACAGTGATATTTG
>JAJLVX010000116.1:0-23772 GCA_030564525.1 Liangdongia berthetii | reverse complement strand
TGTACTTAAACAGTTCGGTATTGGATCCATCTTCAGCATTATGCTCAGACCAATTCTTTAACCAATAGTAACTTGTGATGTTGAAAACATTGGCAGTGACTATTAAAACTAACAAACAACAGATGGCAATATAACCACAAGCATCAAAATATGCTTTGTATACAGTCCATCCAACTTTACCTTCCTTAGACTTTTCTTCGGATTGTGCGCTCTTTTTGTTGAAATCTATAGCTTCACGAGGCTTGAAAGTGGCAATACTAGCTCTTCTCAGAGTAGCTGTGGTTTCTTTTCTTTCTAACACGTTCTCATCTGCAGTTTCGTCGGAAGAACTATTTGTTTCATCCTCCCTTTCAGTGGTGGTGGAGAATTCATTAATCAATTCAGATAGTTTATCACCAGTTTGCATAACTTGATCAAAAGAACCAGTTTCAACAATTTCACCACCCTGCAATAGCACCAAGTTTGCAGAACGATGCAAAACTGCGATATTATTTGTTGCTAAAATGATAGTCTTGGAGCTTAGGATACCAGTTAAAACTTGGTCAATGATGTTTTTACCAACATGAGAATCAACAGCAGATAACACATCATCAAGCAAGTAAACATCAGCTCTTGCATAGACAGCTCTAGCCAAACTCAATCTAGCCTTTTGACCACCAGATAGGGTGATACCCTTTTCACCAACTTGTGTTTCATCACCATCTGGTAAGATGGCCAAGTCTGGCAACAATTGACAAGCTTCTAGAGTCTTTTGATAAAAGTCCTCTTCATATCTGTGACCGTACAGGATATTCTCTTTCACAGTAGAGTTCAAAACCCAGGGAACTTGAGCACAATAAGCAACAGTACCATGAATCTCCAAGTCTGGTTTGTAAGTTGGGTTTGTTGGAACGCATGGCAATTGTCCCATAATAGCTTGCAAAAAGGTGGATTTACCAGAACCAACTCTACCAACAATACATGTTAACTGTCCCTTTTTAGCCTCAAAATGATCAATTTTCAATGCAACTTTGGTGCCTGTAACATCATTTTCTTCATCATAGTTCTTGTCAGCTTTGTTAATTTTTGGTGTTTCCCATAGAAATGTTGCGTTTTCAACCTTGACACTAGTAGCACCAAAATCAGTGATTTTATCAAAATGTTGAACCAGTTCAGGATCCAGTTCTTCAGAGTTTAAAAATCTGTAAAGTCTATCAAATGCAACAGACACTTCAATGATGGAGGTAATTAACATTGGAATTTCATAGATTGGATCACCCAATAAATCTAATAAAGCTAAGGCTGGAAAAACAATATCTGGTGTCATAGGAGTTGGTGACTTCAAAGCAAAGTAAGAAAGCGTAGAACAACTCACACAGAATGGGATACAAGACCAGGAAAATGATAAAAGTGCAGAAAAAATAGCTGTTTTTTTCAAGTTAGACAACTCCAAGTCATTTCTGACATGATTCAATCTTTCCAACATTGGCTTTTCAATTGCATACAATTTGATACTCTTCATACTGGTTAAGATCTCGTTTGTAGTGTGGGATCTCATATCTTTGTATTTCATTTGGGTTTGGTTCATAGATTTTAGATAACGCGAAAGCACAGTATTGATTGGGATCAAAATAGCCATTGTTATCAGACCAGCAAAAACAGCATTACCCAATAACTTATATAGTGACAAAACACACAAAGTGATCTTGACTGGTGTGGAAATGAGTGTTTGAAATTGAGAATTTAGTTCTTGAACTCTAGAGACATCAACAGCCATCATATTCACAATTTCACCAGTTGACCTTTCCTTTTTGGATTCTGGAGAAAGCTTCAAAGCCTTATTATAAATCAAAGTCATTAATGCTGATTTTGTACCCAAAGAAGCTTCATAAATCAAGATGAAAAATTTGTTAAATAAAGCTGTTTGGGAGATGGAAATAACAAATAAACCAAGAGCAATTAAAAACCCCACAATGACTGGTTCATCTTCACTGTTAAAAAAAGCGATGAACAATTGCATCAAGAATGGTTGAACAAAACTCAAAACGTCATCAGCAAGTTCAAATATTGTGGCAGAAACAACAGTCCAACCAAAACATTTCACCAATGCCCAAAACACGGATTTTTTCTTTTGAGCATCCCAAATACGTTTTAAATCATGATATGCCTTTGTTGGGTCAATAGCTTCAGGAGGGTTTGGCAAGTCTTCTTGAGTTAATTTTTTATTCTTATACCCTTTAGTGATAAAATCATTCATCCAAGAAAATGTCAAGTTTGACAACACATTAGCATGGATGGAATCACCTTGCATATACTTTGCAACAACTTCATGCGTTGGATTGTAGTATGCATATGACGATACAAAAAGATGCAATGAATTGATGAATAGTGGAATAAAGATCTTATCACCATCATGGACCTTAAATGGCGAAAATATATTTTGCACCACAATTGGACCAAAGAACAACACTTGAAACCCCCAGTAAAATATTAAAGAACCACTGGCAACAGGTTGTTTGAAACTTTCCACATAAGTAAGAGGAAGAGCGATTAGACCGATTGCAATTGAATTCACCCAGAATGAAGTCTTTGAGGAGTTTATTAGCAGAGCACATTGAACCACGACACCAATAAGCCTTAGGATACCAGAACGTGGTATTTTGTTGATTCTATACTCCGACAATTTTGGACTTCTAAAGAGTTGTATCAGGTGAATAAACCCAAAGAAGAACAAGTTTATAGAGTTTATTAGCAGCACGAGATCATAAAAACATGGATTGATAGCGTTTTCTTTCGGAACCAGCAAAGAAAGCCCATATGGGCAACTCTCAGTAGAGTTCAAAGACAGCATTATCGCTAAATAACGACTCCAACACCCCTTTTTTGAATTGTTAGAGGAAGGCAAATAAAAGTTGTAATGGCGGCTCAGCTCTTTATACACACTTTTTTAACAATATCAAGATGACATAATCAGAGCTCGGGTTTACATTGGATTAACGCTTTTATGTTCTACAGCAATACTTGATTGATACTCACTAGAGTCGCTTCTAAATGGCGATTATTATGTTTCTTATCTGTAGTGGTGTTCTGTGAATTTATTCCATCTTTGTGTGTTTCATTAGGTTCCGGCATCATGTTTCTGAAGTCGCTACTGCATAAGCTCATTAACTTTTACAATAGTTACGATCATAACCAAGAAAAAGACGTATACACATCGTGTCTATATTGAGATGAGTATAAGTGGAGTCAGGACTAGTTAGATTTGTTCTTAAAGTAGTACAATATTTTGTGCGTTTTCAGTTGATTGACGTACTTCACTCTATTTGAGCTCTAGCGGTGATATCATATGTGCGTAAAGAGATACAGAAGGCAGTGGAAAGTTGAAACTAAGTTTATGAGATCACAAATGTACAACAATATTGAGCCTTCAATATTAAATTACACTTGTAAACCCCAACAAAAGACTGGAACGATTCTTCATCAATGTGTCACATCATTATCATTGCCATATCTATCAATATCAAAATCAATAATAATCAATGATAACCATAATCAACATCGACAAAAAACCATATCCACTACGATGGTTCCTACGAAGAATCATAATTGGCTCTGTATTTCTTTGAGCACTGCAATGATTCTTAAAAGATGACTTTCATCAAAAAGCTTGATATTAGTTCGATCAACCAAATGAATGGAGGATCAAACCACTTTTCTATATATAAAACAAAACAAAGCAAGCATTAACAACTCATAATAATAATAAACCCAACCCATTGATATCATATTTTTTTTTTCTGTGATTTGATTTATTCATCTTGAACAATAGTACCCTTTTCAGAGACGTAGATACCATCCAAAAACTTTCTGATATCCTTGTTTCTAACTCTGCAAATTTGTTGAATATCAGCAGCGTTTTGAGAAACATTTTCAACAGAGTTACCACTCAAGACGATTTCATCCTTTTGAGTAGTGGAGAATTCAACTTCAACACCTTCTCTAACCTTAACGTTACGGATAGCCTTGTCACCCAAGAAATTTCTGATTTCAATGTATTTTTCACCATCCTTTTCAGCCAAGTTGACGTTGATTGGGAAATGCGCATAAACATATCTCAACTTGTACTTGTAACCCTTAGTAACACCAATAATCAAGTTGTTAATCAAGGACTTGACAGTGTTTAAAGCAGCAACGTGCTTTCTGTCACCATTGTGAACAGATAGCTTGACTTGCTTGTTGCTAACTTTTTGGAAAGTAACATCAATGTGACCCAAGTTCTTGGTCAAAACACCTCTTGGACCAGTAACCTTAACGTTTCTGGACTTGATTTGGACAGAGACACCTTCTGGGATGTTCAAGATTTGGTCAGTTCTGATGTACTTCATTGTATTATTCTGGTATATTAGTGATTAAATTGAGTTTCTATGTTAAAGAGTGTAAATAATATTGAAGTGTGTATTGAAAAAAGTGAAAAAATTTTCAAACTTATTCGTTTGGCAGAATTCACGTGTCACTTAAAACAGAACATTACCCGGCATAGTCATGTGAGCTAAAATTACCGGAAGGAGAAAAAGAAATCGAGAGAGGGTAACATATTAATTGTGTATATTGGATAGAATAATGGTATAATTCATTAAGAAAACAGGATACCTATCTGATTGTAGTATCTAGATGTTATTTTACACACTTCTAAGTCTATAGATAACAGATATATTCACAATTTACAAATACACATATTCAATCAAGTCTTCATGAAAGTTTGTAATATTCAGTGGAATATCAATCGTAACTCACTCAATTCTGATCCATTTTCCTTGGAAATAGTTGTTAAATAATCTAGGTAACGTCAGTATACCTATATATGCTCGCACATCACACTAACAGCTACTCTTCGTACACTCATCTCCATTTATCACAAATCTCTTCAATTCCTTCTAGAAAAATCTGCACGTGACGTTGACGATTTTTTTTAAAAAAAATTTGAATGGCAAATCAAAATATTGAAATAATCTTCTGTTTCAAAGAACTACTAGAAAACCAAACTATTCTGCATTCTATTAAGATAATAATTGAAAGATGGTGAAGGATACTAAATTCTACGACTTGCTAGGTGTTTCACCAACAGCCTCCGACGCCGAAATTAAGAAGGCCTACAGAAAAGCTGCTTTGAAGTACCATCCAGATAAGAATCCATCTGAAGAAGCTGCTGAAAAATTTAAAGAATGTACAACTGCTTATGAAATCTTGTCTGATTCCCAAAAGAGAGACGTGTACGATAGCTATGGTTTGGAAGGTCTAGCCGGTGGTGGCCCAGGTGGTATGGGTGGTGGTATGGATGACATCTTTTCCAACTTCTTTGGTGGTGGTGGTATGTTTGGCGGCGGTTCTCAACCAAGAGGCCCACAAAGAGGTGCCGACATCAAGCATTCCCTAAAGGCTTCTTTGGAGGAGTTGTACAAGGGTAGAACCGCCAAGTTGGCCTTGAACAAGACCATCTTGTGTAAAGCATGTGAAGGTCGTGGTGGTAAGGCTGGTGCTGTCAAGAAGTGTACTTCTTGTGGTGGTCGTGGTATCAAGTTTGTTACAAAGCAAATGGGTCCAATGATTCAAAGATTCCAAACCACTTGTGAAGTCTGTAACGGTACTGGTGACATCATTGATCCAAAGGATCGTTGTACAGTTTGTAACGGTAAGAAGACTGTTTCTGAAAGAAAGATTTTGGAAGTTCATATTGATCCAGGTATGAAAGATGGTCAAAGAATTGCATTCAAGGGTGAAGGTGACCAAGCTCCAAATATCATCCCAGGTGATGTTGTCTTTATCATTGACGAAAAGCCACATGAACTATTCAAGAGAAGAGGTGATGATTTGATTTATGAAGCTGAAATTGATCTAGTCACTGCTTTAGCTGGTGGTGAGTTCTTCATCAAGCACGTTAGCGGTGAATATCTAAAGATTACTATCATCCCAGGTGAAGTTATTTCCCCAAATTCCATCAAGGTTGTTGAAGGTAAGGGTATGCCAATCTACAAGCATGGTGGTTATGGTAACTTGTTTATCAAGTTCAGTGTTAAATTCCCAGCTGATAACTTTACTTCTGAAGAAAACTTGAAGAAATTGGAAGAATTGTTGCCACCAAGAAGAAAGAACGCTGATATTCCAAAGGATGCTCTTGTTGATGAAGTTACTTTGTCCGAGTACGATGCTCACAAACATGAACAACAACAAAGAAGAGCTCACTACGATGAAGACTCTGATGAAGAAGGTGGTCCAGGTGTTCAATGTGCTTCTCAATAAGCGGATTGTGTTGTGATTGATTTGGACAAAAAAAGAAGAGATTCTATAAAGCGATTACATCAACAAGAAAAGAGGAAAAAGTTTTGGTTTCGTTCTTTATTAATTATTTACTTGGTTTTGCATAAATATATTCTGGTTCTATTTTTTCTTTTTTTAGTGGTAGTGAAAGCTCGTTAGTTAGTCTATTCATATCCACATCTGTATAGCTAGTTAATAGATTAATCATTAATACTAATAGTTTGTTAGTTGCATGAGTAATTGTAAAATTGTGTCTAGCTCCTTTAAAAATAATTACATTCATATAGCTGTCTTGAATGATGCAGAGGTTATTAACAGCTTGTGGTAACTACAGCACTCTACAAATATTATAATAGTGATTATAAATCACTTTGCTACTCATAGGTTGCACTCATACTGTTTCATTGTCAATTGTCAGTACGTCAAGTTTTAATAATTTCGACTGTTACGTCAAGACTCAAGAACTTTTCTTTGGAAACTTCACTAATGATTTCTCAACTTCATTAGAAATTACATATAAATATATAGTGATGATCATTAACAATCAGGTATATATATAATATTGGTATCGTTTCATATTCTCTGCTTGAGCATTCATTAACATCTGTCAGATTCTATATCAAGCCCATTAATATTGAACACATGCAAGTGTATGCAAGATCTAGCTGAAAGTAAATTTATATCAGTATACGTCGACTAGATCATTTTACCCGATTAATCAGTATCACACTACGAAAGTAAATATAAGCAAATACTTTTCTATATTATTAGGAAACATAAAAACGGGTATCACAATAATTAGCGTTGATAATAGTATAAGGAAGTATAATAGACAAATTACTTCATAAAAAAAATATAAAAGCACACCACAAAATAATACAATTTATAAAAGCAAAACGTTATCAAGAATTAATAAAAAAAAAAGAACCAAACCAGAAACCAATAAAACCCATAAACACAAATAATACACACACACAACTCATCTTGGTGGATTATTCGGTGTAGAAATCAAGAAACTCACATCACTCTTCTTCTTCGACTGCGGAGAGCCCAAGTTCTGCAAAGGCTCTGTAGGATACGCAGCCATGCCAGCTGGATGCCTAACGACAAGAGCAGGATGTGGAGGCGGGTGTATAACATTCTGAGCAACCATCTGGCGCGGTGGCGGCAAATGACCATCGGCAGAGTGGTATACTGGGCTAGAGTGGTGAGCAGGCGCAGGCGCAGGGCTCGGTAGTGCTGGTGATTGGCGCACTGGTGATTGCTGTTGTTGTTGCTGTACTTGAACTTGAGATTGTTGTTGTGGTGGTCTTGGTGGAAATGAGAATGGCGTGGGACTTTGGACGTATTGAACAGTATATGGACCAGAAGGTTGTTGTGAGAATCTTGCAGGGTATTGATAGTAAACTGGTCTTGCAGAAGTAGGAGCAGCAGTAGGAGCAGTGCTAGTAGCAGCCTCACGGCTTGGATAGTATGGAGATCCCAAAGTTCTGGAACTCCATTGTTGATGTTGTTGTTGTTGCTGGTGTGCTTGGATCTGCTGATGCTGTTGGGGTTGCTGATTTTGTGAAGATTGCTGTTTACTCTGCATGATCTGGTTTTCATAAATAGATCTCAATTGTGAGACGTTAGCTTCCGATTGGTTTCTTCTATGAGAACTACCACCAGTATCTATTCTTCTTGGAGTTTTAGGCTTGAATGGTTGCTGTGAAGGTTGTTGAGTTTCTTCATTAAATCTTCTCTTACGGTCCTCATTTGCTGTAGATCCAGATCCAGATCCAGATCCAGGACCAGATCCAGAAGCTGCGGTAACAGATCCAACGGTTGCACCAGCAGATGAAGTTGTTGAAACATCATCAGACCCAGGTCTTTGCCAATGGTGGAATTGGAACTGTGTTTGTTGTGGTATGTTGACTTTAAAGACGCTTGTTGAAGGCTGTGATCTGTGTGAGCTTGTTGGTTGGTCCTTTAGTGGTGTTCCAGATTTAGCAGACTCTATCACGGATTGTAAATCTTTTGTTGTAGATTTCTTTAATTGGTCACCAGATATGAATAATAATGGGATCAAATGTGGTGGTATTCCAGAGTTTAGGGAATATTTAACCAAATCGTAAGCAGCATTGACGGATGATAATTTTAACTCTTCACGTCTCGTTCTCTCCTGTTCTGTTTTTAGAGATATCGTAGATTCCAAAACCTTTTCAGAATAAGGCCAGTCTTCAATCTGGAACCCCAACACTTCTTTCACGACAGTTTTTGGAGATTTGAGAGTTTGTTGCTTTATTTCACCTTCTTCCTCGGGTTCTTTTAACGATTGCTTGATATCTGACATTATTTCATCAGCTTCTGGGGTTGGAGTCTTTGCCAGCGTTATAGATTCTTTCAATGGTGAGCGAACATATGGTTTTGATGGTGATTGGGACCTGGATTTTGATTTTGAAGGGTTGACGGATAAGTGACTCTTCTGGTTGAGTATATTTGCTGATGAGTTCAATGGTGATGACGAGGCCGAGTGTGATTCCAAAGATACGTCTAAAGATTTGTGTCTTTTATGAGACCGCAGCAGCTTGGAGAATCCAGTTTTCAAAGAAGTTGCTGAATTTGTTGTTGTATTAGTATTGGCACTTGCACTTGTGGAATCATCATCATCAGCAGCAGTTGTCTTGTGGGACTTTATGGAAGCTGTGGAATCATTGCTAGAGTTTCCAGCAGTGGATAAGACAGCAGCGGTAGCTCCTGGACGCTTCTCTGGCTGGTCTGTTTCTGTTTCTTGTTCTTTGCTCATCTTCAGTGTGAACCCTTTTACCAAAATAGAACTGAAATTAAAAATAAAACTGAATGAAACGAAATGAATTTTGAAATAACCGGTGGGAACTAGGAACTGGGAGTAAGAAGAATTAGATCAAGACACAAAGTGGTGAGTATGGAGGGGTGGGAATACCTGTAGCTGGATGCTTCCTTCTTTCTCTTTTCTCTGTATTTGCTGAATAGAATAAAACTGTTGAACCAAATAAAATACAAACAAACAATGCGATATTACCACCAACAACGATAAACAGCAGTGAGTATAACAACTCTTATGTAACTCTTTATACAATCTGTGGTGGGTGGTGACGAAGCAACAGCCGCTGAGTGGTCCAGAGAGAGGTGGGTGATGGGTATCAGGCGTGTCTGCGCAGTGTGTAGAGTGTGTAGAGCGGTGTGGTTGGGAATGTGATAAGCTGGGAAAACCCACAGGATGTTAGTGCCAAAACAAACAAACTAAGCAGAGGGAGGCCAAGGGGAAGCCAAGGGGAGGCCAAGGGGGAGTGGACTGGTACTGGGAGAGGGAGCGGTGTGCAAGAGCAGCAGAGCAGAACACTGGTCTCTGAATACGTCTATGCTGTTGAGCCAGTGAAGCACCAACCAACAGGCGTTATTTAGACAGCTGTGCAGCGCTCGACAGGGAGATGGGCAGTGCTGATGGGAGCGGACAGGAACAGGCAGGGGCTTGATGGTGACAGAGCTACTGCAGTTCAAGCTTCAGGTGGTGGATGGAGTGTGGGATATTATAAATACTGTGCTATATTAGCTGGTTGAATTTTTTTTCATGAATTCCATCAGGGATGATGTTGTTTTTGTTACGGTGAAAAAAGATGTTACGGACAGCAACTTCAATACAGTCGTGATTAGTAGTATCAGTATCACTCTACACATCGTATCATGGTATCAAATAGAGTCATCTATTCATTTATTCATTGTCTTTAAAAAAAATAATCTCAGTTGTACAAAACAAAGTTGGCCTTACCAGAGGTGACACCAACAGTACAACCATCAGAACCGTCACCGTTGTACTTACCATCTTCGTAAACACAGGAACCAGAGACTGAACCACCATCAGCAGCAACAATCTTAACGTTGAAGTTCAAGGAATCGTAGTTGTTTGGGTTTGGAATCAAGGACAAGTAGGCAATACCGTCAGTGTAACCAGCACCAAAGTTCAATGGGGCCCAGTTACCAATACCAGAACCTGAAGTACCCCAGACACAACCATCTTCCCAGGAAACACCAGCATTGTTGACATAGTATTGGGCTGAAGTACCCTTACCACCCCATTGGTAGTAAGTGTCTTGATCAACAGTGGTCAATGGCAAAGAGGATCCACCTTCAACATAGGTTGGAATAACCATGTTTTCGGTACCTGGGTAATCAGTACGACAAATGGCAACAGCTTCAGATAGCTTGTTGACAACATAAGCCTTGTCAACACCCCATTCACACAAGTAGTTGGTGTCAGTGTTGGATCTGTACAACTTACCACTCTTACAGTACAAACCACCAACGGAAACACCATTACCTGGCTGAGAAGATGGCCATTGGGTCTTGGACATACCTGGTTGACAAGCATAAGAACAGTAGGAACCATCGGTACAAGAACCACCAGTGGAGGTGTCACTTGGGTGGTAAATACCACTGTAACCACCGAAACCCAAGTGGGACAAGGAAATAACACCTTGACCAACCAAAGAGTCAAAATCAGTACAGTCAATAGTACCATCTTCGAATTCTTCACTTGGACCAGAGTAGTTGGACAAGTCACCGTAAATGGAACCAGAACCAGAAGAAACCTTACCAGTACCAGTGGATGAAGCAGAGGATTGGGTGGAGGAAGAAGTTGAGGTGGAGGTTTCTTCAGCAGAAGAAGAGGAAGTAGTAGTAGCAGCAGCACTGGAACTGGTTTCTTGAGCAGCAGATGAAGAAGCAGCAGTAGTTGTTTCTTGAGCAGAAGAAGAAGTAGTTTGTTGAGCAGCAGAAGAGGATTCAACAACCTTCTTATCTAGAACAGACCAGGTAGCAACATCAGAATCGGAAGAAGAAGTTGGTTCCAAAGTAGTTTGAGTAGAAGAAGCAGTGGTTGGTTGAATAGTTTCACCTTGAGCATTAACAATGATGGTGGAGTAAACGTATTCAACAGCAACAGCACGCTTGTGTTGGTGATGAGCGTGGAATTGAGTAGTGGCGCAGTCAGCATCACGCTTAGCCAATTCTTCTGGAGCTGGACGAGGAGCAGCTGCAGCCATACCAGCTAGACAAGCTGCGTAAGCAGCGACAAAAGAGGTTGAAAATTTCATAGTTGAACTAATAAATGTGTGTTAGATTCTTGATATAAATGATAATGATTAAGCGCAAAATGCAAATGAATGAATGATTGAACTAAAATAACAATAATGATAATAAAATGTCTGATATAAAAAACGCCTTCTTTCCTAATAACAAATAACAAAAATATAAGCAAATGTAATTCAAAAAGAGTTGTACCTTTAGGTGGTTTGAGTAATAAAGGAATGTGTGTAAAAAAGCAAAGGAATGGAAACTAGTTTAGCAAAAGTGTATGTGCAAGTGTCTAAGTTGATTGTGAAGGAATGGAAGAATTGAAACAATAAGATGAATGATATGAGAAGAGGAAGAAGCAAGAAGTATATCATATAATATACTAAAATGCACTGTACCTGGATCAAACAACTTTCCTGAAATGGCTCCCTTCCCAAGAAACACCTTCAACAATTTTCACTTGACACTGCATAATGCTCAGACATACACGATTAATTTTTCTCCATCCTTCTATTCAACCAAAACCTTTTTCAAGCCCAAGGTCTTAAATTCTTAACATGTACCAAACACGACCGCGACGCATCATCCTGCATACCACACTGCAGCTCAAATTTTCAAGCCCGGAATTCAGCCCAACATCGCCACCATTTTCACAGCCAAAATCTAAAAAAAGCCCAGAAAAGCAAAACACAAGTCGGAATTCAACATGCAAACATATGCGGCCGTTATGCATCGCGACTGCTGAATCGTGAAAAACAAAAACACTGGCAAATTACCACATTCGGCGGCCATACAATTTCAAGCGCCAGCAGGCCAGGCTGAAGAAGAATGACAACAAATCAAAGTTGGGAATGGATTTTGAAACCAAAGGTGGCAAATGGCTGACTGTTGTAGTGGTGGTAGTAGCAGATGATGGCACTAAATGATGGTGGTACTGTTATTCACTAATGAACAACTGAATGGCATGGGATCTCTATATCTTGAAACACAGATCTTGATAGTGCAGCGGTATGTAAAAAAATCCTAGGCGGTGTTGTGTTTTGGCATTGTTTAGGAAAAGGGACGGTCCATTTAAACAAACTGTGTAACTCTTTGAATAGACATAAAGCAATAGGAAGAAAAGAAGGCTAAATTATATCATCCATTGTATCATTAGTAGTTCCAGTTCAAGGGGTTGTATACATACCTTTAGTTAAAGACTTGGTAGAATAGTTAAGAATAGTAACAGAGTCGTGAATAATATCGTTGTTTTTGAAAAAAGGAGTGACTGAAAACGTATCTGGCTAGTTGTAAAGGAATGTAAGAAGTTGGAGCACAGATAACACTTGTAGTTGACTTGTTTCGTTGACTAGCAAATGAATTCACTTATTTAAATACTTTTGGGTATTCTTTTAATATATGGTTGATGGAAAGAAAGTTTTGTTTATTTCTTTTCTTTATGAAACGCAGCTTCAGCTTTTCATTTGCGGGAACTTTATTATCCACGGCAACGCTGGTCATCACTGGTTGGGGTGACAACATATGCATGAGAATGCATGATATTGCAGCGGTATGGCTGGCTCGACCCTCTTAGAGTAGTCTGATATTTGAGAACAATAGAGATGGTTCTGTTGCTGGTGGTTTCAACTTGCACTAATGAGATCAAGAGAGTACAATAATGATCCGCATGCTGGTTGATCTCTTGGTTAGTTAACACTTCTTGTGTTAATCATTACACTAAAATCTAGTCTGCATTTATGTTATTGTAATTACTACTGAAAGGCCATGGCCCATAACAACATTAACGTCTAAAATAATTGGTTGTATCCATTAATAAGGAATAATTATAAAGAACTATATATATGTGTTGATCTGTTTTCAAATAACATGGGTCAATTACTACTGCACAGTGTAGAACAGCTTCCTGAGTCTTTACTTTAGATCAACAAGTCCTGTAGTAGCTTCACTCACTTCACTCGCTTGAGCAATTGTGGTCGACTTGTTACCATGTCTAAAACCATACTCCATATCCTTCAATTTGAAACGTTTAGAAATGAAGAATTCAAGAATCTTTGGATGGAACCAACTCAACAGTCTCATGAACTTGGCACCAAATCCATAGTACAAATCAATATAATCACGTCTGCGTCTTGAAGAAGGCTGTACTCTACTCAACACCCATTCAACATACACACCAACTGGCATTGGTTTAGCAGCCCACTTGCCTTGATTTCTGAAAACATCTTTTCTGGCCTCTAAGACTTTCAATCCTTCTGGTGTATTGTAACGAGAACCCTCTGGGAACTTCGCATCGTTGAATGCCAACATTTCGGTGGCAACAGCACCAGTAAACACATGAATAACACGAACATCAAACCCCTTCAACTCCAGGTGCAAAGTATTAGCATATTCTTTCAAAGCTGCTTTACTTGAACCGTACACGGCAGCAAATGGGAAAGGTGCCAACGCAGCGATTGAACCTGTAAAGGCAATTGTACCTTTAGCATTAATAACAAACTCACAAAGTGCACCAGTGACTCTCATTGCACCAAACACATTAACTTGGTACACTTTCTCTGCAAGGTTCTCGACATCAATGTCAATAGCTGGCATAAACCCACCAGAAAGACCTGCATTGTTGTACAACAAATCCAATTTGCCATCTGAAAGTTGCTCCTTTAAAAATTCTTTAACTTTCTCAACACTATGTTTATCAGTGACATCCAACTTGACTGGAACAACATCACCATAGTGCTTTAATGATTCCATTGACTCGACTCTTCTAGCAGCTGCAAAGACTTTGTAACCTCTTTGCGCTAACGTTTTTGATACCTCATAGCCAATACCCGAAGAAGCACCAGTGACAAAGGCTGTCAATTGGGTGTGCTCAGTTGAATCCTTTAATAATGGTTGAGTGGCTGACATTGTTATCCTTGATTTACTTCTATGGACTATATGGTTGGTAATGATAATAAGATGATTGGAAAAGTTGATGGCAAACTTTTGGTGACTTTTATACTGGACATTGGAATAAATCCGCTCTCTGTGGATTTAAAGTAATTTAGATCCGAAAGATTATCTTTATCGCACGAGAAATTAATTAGCATCATTATAATTTATAACTGTTGATCATTTAGAAAGATGATATTACGACATGAACAACATTCTTTTGATATCATATCTCAGGTCTTTTCACATATATGATACATCAATATGATATGTTTTTGAGGCACATTCTAATTTCTTTATCTTCCCCAGAAATGCAACTTGATGTAATCCACTAGCATAAGCTTTACAACGGTTGAGTCGAGATAAACTTCAGAGTTCAAACTCAACGACATCCCGAAACCTAAAGGTTAAATGAACACTACTATACCTTATCAGACTTTAGTGATCATTGATGATTCATCACATATTTCATATTCATTCAACAATCACGTTTTGTTTTAGTTGTAACTTGTTGCCGGCCAGGGAATTCGTTAATGTGTACAAGTTACAACTTACAAGTGTATACATACCGGTGTTGCTAAATTACAGATGACCAATTTAAATGGTGATTATATGGAGCTTTGGATTGTTATCCGTTTATAAATTATTTAACAAATTCTAATCAACTATAGATGATATATGCATATGTGAAAATATGCTTTCAATAAAGCATCAAAGACTTGTGTTGTCTGCCAATCGAGAGCCACGACTCACGACTCACGATGTGTCACTTGTAGCTTGAATTCTAATAAACCTTATTGGCTTTTCAACTGAATGATATTATAATTTAGTAGTACATCACAATTTCTTAAAACTCTGTTCAGTTTACCAAAACAAAATCGATCTAGATTCTGGACCGATTACCAGTTCGAATTCGGTCCATTACTTGATCAATGCTAATATAATTGATTCCTACAGTAAACTAACCAGGAATAATGTTTTACAACCCCAAGGGCCAAAACAGAGAAAACAGAAAAACATTCATAAGCTAATTACTAAATACAAATGACCCAAACCTACTAACAACATTCAATCAAGATGCAACTCCACTTCATTTTGTTGCTTCTTAAACACATCAAATAAAGGTTTCAACTTAAATTTAATCACTAGAGCCCACTCAACAATCCAACCTGGGAAAATTGCAACAGCAGTACCAACAACACTGGCCAAAGAACCTCTGTAAACATCAATAGGGTCTCTTGAGCTCAATATATCAGCAACAACCTTCTTAGCGTAGACTTCCGGAGACATTGGAATGTGTCTTTTTGCCATTTCTCTTCTTTCTTGCAATATTTGTTGACCAACAGGGATATCATAACGAGAGCCCAGTGGTAATGATCTCTTGTCTGCAATGTCAGTGTTGACACCACCAGTGATGACATTTATAACACGGACACCAAAAGGCTTTAATTCCAAATGCAAGACACGAGCATACTGATGGATAGCAGCCTTACAGGCACAGTAAACAGCTGAGAATGGGAATGGAACAACACCTGCTAATGAGCCAGTGAACACAATAGTACCATGTGCATTGATCACGAATTCAGAAAACTCCCTGGTCAATCTCATTGGAGCAATAACATTAATGTCAAAAGCTTGCTCAGTGACCTTGTCATCAGCATCCAATGCTGGGAAAGTACACGAGGCACCAGCATTGTTATACAATACATCCAGCTTCTGGTCTTCTAGGTGTTCGTGTAGATACAGCTTCATCTTGTTGACAGCTTCGACATCGGTGACGTCTAGTTGTAGTGGAATGACATCCCCAAATTGCTTCAACGAGTTCATTGGGTCAACTCTTCTGGCAACAGCATACACTTTGAATCCCTTCAGGGCCAGTTCTTTGGAGACTTGGTAGCCGATACCAGAGGAGCCTCCTGTGACAAAGGCTACTTTTTGACGAGTCGACATTTTGTTCCTTGGTTATTGGATCTTATTAGAACTAAAAAAAAGATATTAATTAAAGTACTGTTCGAACATGATACTTCGATGATACAAAAAGAAATCAACCAATTATCATACACTGAAAAGAAGTACACAACTGTTTGAAGTATACGTCAATAAGTTTATATAATTTACTAGAAATAGCTGTAGCTGCATTTAATTTTTTCTTCTGGTAAAAAATATTGATCACCCAGCACGAGAGTGGAGACTCGAGAGCTGTGCAAACAAAAACCAAATCTAATTACAACAAAGAATGAATCTACAACAAAGCTCAATATTTGAACATGAACGATTAAATCATAAAAACAAATAAATAAATATATAAAAATGAAGTCAGTAAAAATTGTATAAAAGATATTTCATAGAAGTAGTGGAGTGTGTGTGTATTAGTATTTTTTTAGGATTCGCAAGCTAATTAGTTGAAAACTTCATCCAAGAAGGCATTTTCTTCAGCAATGTGCATGCTCTTAGAACCAGCAGCAACAGAAGCAGATGGGTCTCTACCAGCGTAACGGAAGGCCTTGTCAGCATGAGCGGTTTCCTTCAAAACAGTAGCCAATCTTGGTTGGACATAGGACCAAGCACCCATGTTCAATGGTTCTTCTTGACACCAAACCAAATCTGCAGCGTTTGGATAGGAGTTCAAGGCATCACGCAGTTGAGCCCATGGGAATGGGTGCAATTGTTCAACCTTGATGAAGGCAGTGGTCTTGTCTTCCAAAGTGGCACGCTTCTTGTGCAAGGCAGTGTAAACTTGACCAGAACACAAAACAATACGCTTGATTTCTTCCTTTGTACCAATAGACTTACCCAATTCAATATCTTCAATGATGTATTGGAAGTGGGAATCACCAGTGAATTCACTCAATGGGGATCTAGCCAATGGGTGACGCAACAATGATTTGGAAACAAATGTGGCCAATGGCTTTCTGAATTGACGGTGCATTTGTCTTCTAAACAAGTGGAACAAGTTAGATGGGGTGGTTGGGTAAGCAACTTGGAAGTTACAGTCTTGATGTTGACGTTCCAACTTTTCTGGAGATGGGAAGACTCTTGGATCTTCGTTGGTCAATTGCAAGTATCTTTCAATTCTACCAGAAGAATGTTCTGGACCTTGACCATCATAACCATGTGGCAAAGTCAAAACCAAACCAGATCTTTGCTTCCACTTGGACTCAGCACCAGCAATAAATTGATCAATGATGACTTGAGCAGTGTTGGCAAAATCACCAAATTGGGCTTCCCATTGGACAAATGCATCTGGAGAAGTCAAAGAGTAACCATATTCGAAACCCATGACACCGTATTCAGACAAAGATGAGTTTGAGATGATGAAATCAGCTTGATCTTTGCTAACATGCTTCAATGGAGTGTAAGTGTTTTCAGAATCTTGGTCGTGCAAAACAGCGTGACGTTGAGAGAAAGTACCTCTTTCAACATCTTGACCGGAAACTCTAACATGGTAACCTTCCTTGACTAGAGTACCGTAAGCCAAAGCTTCACCAGTAGCCCAGTCGATACCTTCACCAGTTTCAGTACTCTTCTTTCTGTTACCCAAGATTCTCTTCAAGTTCTTGTGAACAGTGAAGCCTTCTGGCCATGAAGAAATAACTTCACCAATTTCCTTCAAAGTGGCTTCATCAACAGCAGTTGGCAAATGTGGCAAAACTTCAGTGGCCAATTCCTTTGGAGATTTGAAGCCTTCCCATGGTTCAGTCAACCATTCTCTAGAAGTTGGCTTGTATTCCTTTGACTTACCAAAGGATTCTTCCAAAACGTTCCAGACCCATTGTTTGTGTTCATCGATATCTTCCTTTGTGAAAGAACCTTCCTTGACCAATTGGTCAGCGTAGATATCAATAACAGATTGCTTTTCAGCAATCTTCTTGTACATCAATGGTTGAGTGAATGAAGGTTGATCAGTTTCGTTGTGACCATGCTTTCTGTAACCAACCAAGTCAATGATGACATCAGAGTGGAAAGTAGCTCTCCATTCAGCAGCCAAGTTGAAAATGAAAGTAATGGCTTCAACATCATCAGCATTGACGTGGAAAATTGGGGCATTAATAGCCTTTGCCAAATCAGATGGGTATAGAGTAGATCTAGCAAATCTTGGATCAGTGGTGAAACCAATTTGGTTGTTAACGATAACGTGAACAGTACCACCAGTAGCATAAGCTGGCAAAGCGGTGAAACCCATAGTTTCGTAGACAACACCTTGACCAGCAAAGGCAGCATCACCATGGAACAAAACACTCATAGCCTTGTTGAAGACACCAACATCGTTCTTGTAGTGTTGAACAGCTCTAGTTCTACCTAGAACAACTGGATCTTCAGCTTCCAAATGGGATGGGTTAGCAACTAGAGACAAGTTGACATGCTTACCAGATGTGGTTGGTCTTTGGAAGTTCATACCCAAGTGGTACTTGACATCACCAGAACCTTCATCAATTTCCTTAGAACCAGTGAATTCGGAAAAGATGGATTCATTTGGCTTTCTAACAACGTTAGACAACATGTTCAATCTACCACGATGAGGCATACCGATAACAACATCTTCGATACCCAATTCAACAGAACGGTCAATCAAGGACTTGACACCTGGAATAACAGCTTCAGCACCTTCTAGACCAAATCTCTTGTCATTTGGGAACTTTGTAGACAAGAAGGTTTCAAAAGAGGTAGCCCAAACCAAACGATCCAAGATTTGTCTCTTTTGGTCAATAGTGTATTTATAACGTTGTGGGATTTCGATTCTTTCTCTCAACCAGTCACACTTTTCTTTTGATGGGATGTGAACGTATTCAAAACCAATGGTGGAACAGTACAATTTTTCGGATTGGTCAATAATTTCTCTCAAAGTTAGAGAATCGTTACCATCTTTGGCGAATCTTGGTAAGATACCTGGACCCAAATGGATCTTCTTGTCTAGGTCAGCTTCAGTGAAACCATAGTGGTCCAAAGTCAATTCCTTTGGAATGGTACGAGTCTTATCATCACCAAAGGAGATACCCAATGGATCAATGTGAGCCTTTTGGTGACCTCTAACTTGGTAAGCTCTAACCAAAAGTTGAACCTTCAAATGTGTCAAAACGTCATCTTGAGTAGAGTTTGATGGGACAAAAGATGGGACACCACCAGCTGGAGTTGGGACAATGGTTGGTGGGGCAATGAATGCAGTGGATGGGTTTTGGTTGTTGCTAACGTTCTTGAAGTAAGCATCCCAGGAGACGTGGACAGAAGATGGGTCCTTTTGCCATGCATTGTACATCTCATCGATATAGTTTGCATTTTGGGTTTGCAAGAACAAGTCATTGGAACTAGCATAAGCACGCACAGCACCAGCAGCGTGGGCGATCTTGTTTGTTTTCAAAGTGTTGATCAATCTTGAGCGTGGTAGAGCACCACCCTGACGTAGAACTCTCAACATGATTGAATGTGTATATGAATAAAGAACAACAAAAACAAGATATCTGAAACGATAAAAAAGAGCAGTCTGATGAATGAATGGGTGTATTTAATCAAAAAGTCGACAATATAATAGATAAATAAACAGGACTTGGAGGGAGCAGAAGTTTATACTGTTGTTTATTTTAGAATAACCTTTGTAAATCTACCAAATCTGTTGATATTGATGCAATTGAAAAGCGTGTCAATCTGAGGGTTGAGTGAAGAGCAGGATAATAATCTTTGGGATAACCGCTGTGGACAGAGTACCAGTAAAGATCAGACCTTGTTGGGGTTGTGTTGTAAGCTGTGTTTGATTGTTGTCCAGAAGAAAGAATTGGAAAGCATTCTGGTTTTATTTTGCCTTTCTGGATTCGATTCCACTTTCTCTTTTTAAGGAGCCGGGAATACTTCCAGCTGAGTCTCACAGTTCACGGGACTTCGGACAGCGTGGAGGGACTACTATGGTCTAGACTGTGATTTTAAGGGTCTTGCTAACAAATTGGAGCGATGAGTATTGGTGTAAAATCTGGGGTAAATGCTAATGGAGATGATCTTGTTTGGTATAATGTATGGATTTGTATTGTTCTTGGTTATCACAGTGTATATTCTTAATATACTACCACTACCACTCAAAACTCCAAAAGTCCCAACCACGTTTGTTAAAAACCAACACCCTTCATCACTTTACCAGAAAACCTCTTCTAAAAAATTAGTCTCAGTAGACCCCTTGTTTCCGATTATGGTGTAAAAACTGGAGTTGACGTCAAGTCACCCAGTCCCCAAAGTCTCATAACCTTCCTCGTTTAACATTAACCACAAAACTACAAATAAACCCCAAGTTGGAGCTGCGTTTTGATTGGCTCAAGCTACTGTTGTTTGTAGAGTCTAGATGGACTTTATCCATTCACCATAATGGGTGTTATTTTGCAGGATTTTCTTGTGACTATTCATCCAATAGTATGGTCACTGTTGGTCACTATTTATTGTTTAGATCACCATTCACTTCTACACACTCTCTATACCAATCAGAAGTTGGGCATACAGTCTTACGCCATCTCGAAAACCTTCCTCGGATCCTGACTCACAAAGACTGGGTGGGTCTCGTCCATGAAATGTTCCTGGTTACCCGTTCTATTTTTATCAAGTTATGGGTCTGAGAAGTCTAAACTTTAAAATAATGGTCTAACAATATTGATGCATTATTTTAATACTCTTACATATATGTATGTATGTCAATCTATTGAATCTCTATATGATCTATCTAAATTCATAAAACTCATTCTGGCCGTGAGTCAACACTGGAGCCCTTTCTGTACCAACAACTCTTTCCAAAGCTAAGGCATCCCATTTAGAATACATCACACGAACAGTAGAAATATCAAAATCTGCACTACCTTCATAAACAGATCTACCAATATTGGAAACAATCTCAGTGTAAAACAATGGATTGTTTGGAACACCATACATCAAAATATTCTTAACACCCTTGATATCAAATCTTCTATAATGATGTAATCTTTCCGTGTATAACAGAATCTTTCTCTTGCCTTGTTGGAACAACGTTCTTGATCTATTCAACTCACCTTGCTCTGAGTATTCATTAACATCTATGAATGATAAAGATGTCTTACTATGCAAATAATTCTTAATTCTCAAAAAGTCAACATATGATGGGATGTACAACAGCAAACCATCTTCGTACCCAGTAGACTTGGCCAATGATGGAGCAACCACACTCTTAAAATAATTAAATCTAGCATCACTGTCTTCCATTGGTGATGGTGAATCAAACCTTCTAAAAATTTGTTTAATCTTCAAACCAACATTATACATGGCACTTTCTTCAACGCTAACAGTCTTTCTGAATCTGTATTTCCCATAGATGTTTTGGGATCTTGACAATACATTATTGATGTTTGGTGTATTGTACTCTGTAAAAATCAAACTCTGAGTAAAATATTTGGACTTTTCATCGATACTCCACATTCTAACTCTGCTAAAATCAGCATCATGGAAATCTTTTGGAATTTTGTTCAAATATTGAAAAACTGTAAATACATGATCCCAATTCTGTAATTCAATAGCTTGTGCTTGGTCAATCACCAGAACTTCAATAGAACTCAAGAAATCAGTTTCTCTTTTGTTTTTATTTGGGTTTTCTAAAATCATTTGTAAACCAATTGGTGATGCCAAAATGACATCAGAACTGTAAAATGCAGAATACAACTTCATAGACTTTCTAGTAAACTTAACACCCATACAGAAAAAATCATTGGTGTTACCATTAAACAAGTCCTTGAAATCATCTGGTTTGGAATCTGGAACGGTACTATCTTCATAAAATTGTTGTTTCAATCTCTTTTGATTATCAATTTGGGAACAACCTGAGATTTTCATAAACTCTTCTAAAACTTCATAGCATGCACCTCTAGTTGGTAACAAGATCAAAACTTTTGGTCTAGTGAACCCTTGATCTCTAAATTCTTTTTCATCTTCTGGTTTCAATAAGCCTTGTTCAACCTTCTCATTCTGGTTTGCAATCTTGACACTGTTCTTCATGATACGATCTCTGGTTTTGTAAACATGGTTCAAACAATGTAATGCATACAGCTTTCTATAATCACCTTTGTTTTTGTAAGAAGCATAAGGGAACAAAGCATCTTTGTATGAAAACATTGGGTCTAGGACTAGTTGAGCTAGTTCACTGTCTTCAATCCACTCTTCGCCATTCTTGGCTTTGAATGGTTCAAGAACTCTATTTTTGATGTTGTAGTTGGATAATGAATGTGTAGTTGGGATCTC
This sequence comes from Liangdongia berthetii, assembly GCA_030564525.1. Taxonomy (NCBI): domain Eukaryota; kingdom Fungi; phylum Ascomycota; class Saccharomycetes; order Phaffomycetales; family Wickerhamomycetaceae; genus Liangdongia; species Liangdongia berthetii. Next base: position 1,224 of record JAJLVX010000116.1, on the reverse strand, counting down.
GGTGTATTTGGCAGCAGAATTAACATTTGGCATAGAGGAAATGCATGTGTATGAATCATAGCTGTGTTTTTTATTCTTCCATTTTGAACTGGAGTTTAGTGCTTCAATGCATTCTTCCAGGTATGACTCTGAAGATGTACCAAAGTGATATTCAAATGGATCAGAATTATCTTCATCCTCAGAATCTTCATCAAACTCTTCTTCAATTTCATCATCCTTTTCATTAGCAACAAACCCAGCAATTTCTTCATCTTCTTCATTCTCTTCCTCGGAATCATCTGAAATTTCGCTCTCTGCCTTTTCATTGGTTGCATCAGATTTTTCATCTTCGTCTTCACTGTCGTCTTCATCTTCATCTTGTTCTGCATTCAACAGTGTCAACAAAGCACCATAAGCTTCCTCTGTGTTATGCTCTTTGACATTAGCGGCAACAGTTTCATCATCACTTTCACTGTCACTCTCTAAACCAGATTCTTCGACATCTTCCTGTTGTGGTCTTCTCTTTGCTGTTCTAGTGACGTTTCTATACTCTGTTCTACCTCTATTTGGTTTGGATCTCTTTTGTGGTCTGGAGCGTTCACCTGAAACAGCAGAATTATCATTGCGTCTCTTCTTCTTATCAGTCTTGAAGAATCTTTCGCTTGGTGCCATCTTCAATAGATCTAGTGAAATATGTGTTGTGTTTACTTTCTCTGTGTATTCAAGTTAAAATTGTTTTCACTTTAAAATTTTTTTTTAGCTCATCGCCGCGAATTCGTTTTATATTTGTAACATCAAGCATACATGCAGAAATGTTTATCAAAAGAAGAATTAGAGCTATATAACCGTGTTAATGAAAGAGTCTGTCGGGAGTAGTTTATTCTAAGTTATACTAAAACTGATATTAAATTTGGTGTATTGAAAATGCTATTAAACTATAATAATAATTACAACGGATCCTAATGTCCAACCGTTATTCTAGTATGGGTATCTGAAATGAATAATGAGAAAAAATGGATCTCATTCTGTAGGAAACTGAATAAAAATTTGTTTTTGTGTGTGGTATTTGTGGCATCATATATGATAAATAAATGTGTTGAATAATAATGTTCATATCTTATATGTTGCATTTTTGCTCATGACAAGACAAAAGCATACTTTGATTTTTCTCTGATTTTCTTACCATAGACGTAAAACAAGAATGGCACTGGCATCAATGCAAATGCAACACAAGCAATTAGCAAA
>JAJLVX010000115.1:0-23796 GCA_030564525.1 Liangdongia berthetii | reverse complement strand
CAAAAACATATTCAGTACCATTCAATGTATGGATCATTTCTTCAAAATTTGCAAACACTTCAAATTTATGAGGATCATATATAATACCATTAAATGAAGCATGTGGTAAAGAAATTCCTCTCATTAATACATGGGGAGCACGTACATTGCGTTCAGCATCTCTTGAAGATCTAACAGATTGTGTTCTTTTCTTTTCACGCTCTTTTGGAGCCACTATAAACTCGCATCCAGCATCCAAATCTAACTTTGCAAAATCTTTGTTGTCCAAACGTGGTTCAAAACTGGTGACTTTGACTTTCGCAACTGTTAAACTATTCACATGAAGAACAATTTCTTGATGTAATTTGACAGCTCTAGTTTGAAAAGTGATCAATTGTTCCAAAGCTCCAGCATGAGTTGTCACGATTTCAAAATCAGAAGCTGTAATTGGTTCCACGTTGACAATACTAGCCTTTGGAGCATCTAATAATAATTCAGCATCAACTTTTGACTCTTGTGATAAGCCAATACTCTTTGCAAAAGCTGGGTTGACTTGAAGAACAGTACCATTGGATGTGAATCCAGACCAACCAGCATAGTATTCATGAGACACACCATCCCTTGATTTCCATGATAGTTTAACAACAATGTCTTGGACAGTCTAAATTATTGTCAGATGTTAGTTATCTTTGCTGAACAATTGGATGTGGAGTAAAAAAGTACTAACTTTGGCCAATGATTCAATAATATGAACCAATTCATGAGGCAGTGAAACATGGTTGTCCTGAGATGATTTCAATACAATTCCCACTCCTTGTAGATCCATCTTTGTTTGTTTCAACTGTTCTTCTTTCTGTTTCCTGAACAGATTGATTGATTGATCAGTTGAGTTTGTTGATTTGATATGATTTTAAGGTTGGTCATGTGGTCAAACCCTCGGAAGTTCGGCAGTGACCGGAAGTCCTTTGATATTTCTTGATTTAATCCCGTATTAAACAGTACAACATTAACAAACTGTTGTTTGAATTTAAGAATAGAAAGAGAGTGATTATTATGACGCTACAGTTCATCATATGTATGAACAGACAAGGGAGAGTGAGAATTGCCAAGTGGTATTCTGACTACACAGTAAGATTAGTGTTTTCAAAAGAAGTGATCCAACAAGTAATAACCATTTCTAAGAGTGAAGAAAAGTACAAGCTAAATGTTGATATACACAAGTTGATCTCATCAAGAGACCAGAAGCACCAGAGTAATTTTGTTGAGTTTCAGAACAATAAACTGGTTTACAAAAGATACGCCGGATTATATTTCATTGCTGGTATTGAATTATTAGATAACGAGCTGGTATATTTATCATCGATCCATTTACTTGTGGAGGTGTTGGATTCATGCTTTGAAAATGTTTGTGAATTGGACTTGGTTTTCAACTTTTACAAGATTTACAGTGTGTTGGATGAGATGTTCATGGCTGGTGAAATCCAAGAAACTTCAAAGAACATAATAATGGAAAGATTGGAGACGATAAAAGCTTTGGAATAAAAGATTTAATGAACTACGTTACGGAATATATATATGAAAACACATTAAGAATTGTAAAATATACATGTTGTTTATTTAAACAAAACATTTCGCATTACTTGTATTTCAAAACTTGTTAATAGTATCCCCCAAATCAGCTTCCAAAATTAACTTGACATAATCCCAAATTTCTTGTCCAACTTGTTCAATGCTCTTACCATCAACGTCTAAAACTTCCAAATTTGGGTCATTGAAAAACAATTCAAATTCAACTTTAACTTTTGCTTGAAATTCTGAAACTTCATATCTTTCATCACCAAACCCTGTTCTCGTGTTATTCTGTTCCAAATTTAAAAACAATGTCAAATCTGGCCTTGGTAAACCTTTATCTGGATTCAAACACCAAGTTCTATCAAGACCTTTGGCAGCACTGTATGCAACACCAGAATATACATATCTATCTAATATCACGATTTTGCCTTGTTTGATTTTTTCTGTAAGAGCGTCAGCTAATTCCCATCTATTGGCTGAAAATAGTAAATGAGCAGACTCATCTGGCAAATCAAATGTCTTGTCAATGAGGTATGTGTTTATAAGCTTACCAATAGCAGTAGTTCTGTCTAAACATATGTGATATAATGGTTAATCGATAACCCAAAAAGCACACCTTTGAAAAGAGTACATACCTGGAAATTTCAACAATTCAGCATCATAACCCAGCAATTTACATTTGTTCAGTAATTGTTCTGTCTGTGTGGTTTTACCTGTTCTATCTAAGCCTTCAATCAAAATCAAACGTCCTCTAGCCATCTTGTTTGTATAGCTTTTTGTTAATTATAATGAATGGATTAATATATTTACGATTTTTGACGCGTTCGATGAATTTTTGTTCAGTCTGCATAATCATGCACTGCAAAGTACAAAACTCAAAATAAATTAATTATCCAACGAAATACACAGAAATTATATTAAGATCTATATATTACAGTCAAATGTTTTTGAATAAGTTTATATGATAAAAATGAATTGCTGTTATGATTATTATAATAATTTTTTAATACTAGCTTTTTAATTTGAATTAGAATTTTCCAATATGTAAAGCTTGATCACGTCGAATCTATAAAGATAATATTCGGGATATTCTAATGGTACAAAACTGTCAAAATTAGAGCCATAATATTAATTATAAGTATAATAGCCTTGGGCCAACTAAATATTAAAATTCATGAAATTTTTTTTCAAACTCCAAAATTAAAATTCCGAATTAACTTAAAATTTACTGAGATGTACCTTGTCTTTCAAAAACTAAAAAAATTTTCCGCGGGCGCGCACCCGACTAGCAGCCTCATTAGTATAAGTGGATGATAATTAGTGAAAAATTATACAAGTTTCAAGCTTCATAACAGTAATTTTGACAAATATCATCCAAGTTTTCAAAAAAATAAAAATTCTCTCGGGGGCGATTCGAACGCCCGATATCAAGATTACTTTTGTAGGTAACAATTACAGTCTTGCGCCTTAAACCAACTTGGCCACCGAGAGGAATTTCAGTTCTGAAAATGAACCATAATTTTATTATGACACAGAGCAATACCATTTTTGCACGTCAAAATTTTTTCCCGCTTTATTTTACAATTAATGAATACATACAATGACTTTGTTTGGAGTATTTGCTCAATTGGATATTGATTTTTGATTATAGTTGAGATGATCTGAAATTGTTATTTTAATTTCGACTTTTCTTCAAGTTTGAGTTTGTATAAGCATCAGGTAATTACTGCAAGCCGGATACATGATAGTGCATATATGTTAGCCCCAATGAGGACAACTGATTTAAGTTAAAGATAAAGATGTGATAAACCTTGGAATCTGTACGTTGACTGGGATTATACTAAATCATTCCATCTCCATGATCAATCGATGAGCTAAAGTTATAGCCTATTACCATGTTTCTGTTTCAAAAAAGTTTTTATTTAATTGACCTGCATGAAAGGTCAATTACCCTTGACTCTTGAGATGTAGTCAGAGTTCAACTCTCAGAGATGACCAACAGTTTCCCCGCTGATGTATTTTTAAGATGGATGGTCAGTGGTCACTCAATGATCAGTCATTAATCTTTAGTTTTTATAGTAAGATCAGCGTTATATAATATTTACACTAGCTAGCTGTATATATAATTCAATTAATCTGCATGAATTTCGACTAGCTGTATATTAATTTGACGACCAATTGATCTGTTCATAGATAATATTATGACCAAAAACAAAAAGAATAACAATTACCAATGCAATAAAGGCCATAATTACAATGACTTTGATGATTGGCTTTCTGGTTGTTCACCAAACAATTCTCCTATGAAGTATAGTGAAGCAACATGTGGTACATTTGAGCTCGATGATACTCTACCCTATAGACTTATTGAACCAATTTTCGATCTATTGGAGAATCATGGTTATACATATGGCTCTGATGATCCTGAATTTATTCACAGTGTCATCGCTCATGTAATTGCATGCATTTATGCTCAAACTGCAAAACAGTTAATCAACACCTCGCGTGTGTATGAATTTGCACGTTCTCCAATATCATTTCAGCATTTGATACACACGACAATCCATTTACCAAAGCCAATATCAAAAATTCTTGGTACTCTAGGCTCAATTCAACTTGAGCATGGCCGTGCTGTTGTTAGATATCCACTTACTACTATCTTGACTATGATCTATAACGCTTCTAAGTTTATTCATCACACATGTACAAAGGATTCTCCAATCAATAGTTTAATTGAAACAAGGGCAGTATTTAAAGACATTCCTGATTCACTTGCAAAAATTGAAGATTATGCTAAAAAAGTTTATGAACGTGCTAGAAAGGTTAGATTTAAGTTACAAACTGATTCTGTTGAATATGAAGTTTCCCTCCCTGAGTTTAATGATTCACTAAATGAAGCTCATCTGTTGAATTTAGCTCTAGAAATAAAGAAGGAAGATCTACAGAAGGTTTCAATGGTCAGAGCTACTCTGGTCTCAGCTATTCGTGTTTTGTTTGCAAAACAAAATTCTACAAATGAAGATTTGAAAGCTATAGGCTTAGTTGCATTACCTACTCCAACGTATTCCATGATTGATGATCTCACTTCTCTTAGTTTGGGTCATTCGAAATTTAATGGCTTCTTGAATACCTTTTCAATAGACTATCCACAGTTTAGTATTGTTGAATCTTCAGCCACTGATAGTGGTATGGCATCACAGTTATATACAAGGGTCTCTGATTGCATTGTTCAGACTCCGTTTCCTACATCTGATTCCAATTCCCAATTGGGTTGTGCTCTTGTTCCTGCATATGATGTAAAATTTTCCAATGAGTTCCAATTTCATTGTTCAACGCAACCTGAGCGTATGATTGCAAGGCTCTTGTCTTCTGGGTCACATCGCAAATAGATGGTAAACAGGAGTATTGCTTCGCGATATTTTTTATTAATATGTTGTTCATGTTATAATACTTATATATTATTATAATTAATGGTCGGTTCAGCTGACGAATATCTGTATATTCTCCTTTTAAACTTCAAATTTTGAATCTGAAGATCATATAGCTACACCATATTGTATAAATTAATATTTTATAATAAACAAGTTGTAAGGCCAGCTTCGCTGGCAATTAATATATTGCTTAGCGGGGTGGGTGTTCGGGAGCTGCTATAGCCTATGCTGCAGGCTGCAGCTCTCTCCTAAACTACAACTGTAGGTTATTTTTTTATATATGTAATTAACTATCCTTGATTTTTCTAAATTAGAGTGTTTCACAAAACGTCGGTAAAACTACGCCAAATTTTGAGCAGAAGTGAAACAAAAAAAGATGACTGGTCAATAAATGCAGTATTATTTATAATTTTCACTTAGATATCAGTAGTGATTACTTATTACTATGCTGAAACCATGTATTAGTATTCAATTTTGCAATTTTCAGATTGCATGCATGATACTGCATGGGTTTATTATATTGTTGAATCTGAAAGAGGAAATGTCATGAACATGCAAAGATACAATCAATCAACAAAATCCTAAACAGTATTGAAGCAAAAGTGGGACACAAATGAAATGAAGTATAATGAGTATGATTAAAATGAACTATAAATTGATGTAAAATCCTGGTTTTAGAAATACGTTCTCTTTGTTGAATCCCACTACAAACTCAACACTAATCAATCAATCAATTAATTATCAAATGCAACCATCAACTTACACTACTGAAAAGAAAAACTCTGAAGCCAAGGACCACTTCGACTGGGGAACCAGCAGTCTAAATAAAGGTGGATGTGTCATTGCTTAAATACTGCAATACATATTAGGGTGGTTGTTCATAAGCAGCTAATTCATTTATAACTACTATAACATATTTACTTTATCAACTCAATTTTTATTTGTAGTATAAAAAGTCCACTGGCATACTAACAATGTCTGCAAAATATTTTGAATGGATTGGTGTCTATACATACAGCTATTCATGTAATAATCTAATTTAATATCTATTCATATAACCACTAGACATTGTTTTTAGTTCAACAAATACTTAACCAATCTCTTGTAACCACCCACTGCATCGGTCAAATCAGAAATGGTGACAAATTCATCAGCAGAGTGAGCAACATGGATGGTACCAGGACCATACAAGTATTTCGACTTAAAATCTCTTTCCAAGTTTGGAACATCGGTGAAATAAGCCAAAATTATATCCTCAAACCCTGGAACAGTATGGTTCAAGTACACAGGTTCAAACAATTGATAATCAGTGACTTTAACGTTATGATACTCTTCATTCTCTTTTTCGATGATATCATTAATGATTTGTTTAACGGTAGCAGCACTGTTTGCGATACGAACCAAAACCTTGGAAAAAGCCTTTGGAGAAACAACGTTGCCAGCGACACCAGCCTCGATCAACCCTGGGTTGACTGTGGTGATACCCAACTCTGGGTCAGTTGGGAAGTCTGCATGAGTGATTTGATACAAGATATCAATCAATTTCTTGTTTGCATCAATACCTAAGTGTGGATAACCAGAATGACTTGCTTTCCCAGTAACATTGATATCAAAATGGTACATCCCCTTATGACCCACACCAATTTTATTTTCTGTTGGTTCACCAAAGATGGCATGGTCCCAATTAGCACCCAAATTGTCAGATGCATATTTCATACCAATACCATCAACTTCTTCGCCCACAACAAACAGCAAACTGACATCACCTTCTTTGATTTGCTTTGATTCGAATAGTTCGATTGCAGCCAAGACTTGAACGGCAACAGAACCTTTAGCATCACAAGCACCTCTTCCATAAATCTTATCGCCGTCAACGTAGTATGGCAAGTATGGTGGGACGGTGTCGATGTGGGTTGTTAATAAGACTGTGGTGTCTCTTGTCGAGCCGTAGTAGGCGTAAATGTTTGCTCTTTTGTCGGTAACTTGTTCAACCTCAACGGTGAAGCCTTTGTTCTTTAAGTATGAGCCCAAAAATTTCCCAACTTCATATTCATTACCAGATAAAGATTCAATTTCAAGTAAAGATTTGTGTAGAGTTAATAATTCACTGTTTTTGAAAGTATCAGAACCCAAAGAAAGAGCATTTTCTTCATTGTTTGAAATACCAGCTTCGGTGGTTAAAAGGTTTGCAATTTGAGATAAGTAGGTATTTTGGAAAATAGAAGCACATGAAGCTAATGGAACCAATGTGGCACCTAGAACGAGTGATAACTTCATGCTGGTAAATCTTGTATATAGTTCTTCTAGTGTTTAAACTATATAAGGATAAATAAAAGAAGTAAAAGAGTGATGCTTTCCTCGAAGCTCATCTCCAATCTTACTTGATGGATAAAGAGCCCGGAAAGACTTCCTAATCGGGTAATAAAATTATCATGCATCATTCTAAAAATTAGTAGAGTTTACTAAAGTACAAATGTAATACAGTTTATAATAAGAGTTAAATATGTTTATATGAGTCTATGTATCAATAACGCGGTGTGAAAGCAAGTAAAGCAAGTGGCAGATGCAAAATGTGTATCTATATATAAAGCAGATGATGGAATGTTGATATTTTAATTAATTGGTTTCAGGAATGTACTCCAAGCCAACTAGAGCCAATAGAAATGGGTTAATCATAACGACAATGATTGGGATACCAGCATAAACTATGAGTCTAACAATCAGGGCCAAGTCAGTCTTTGGTTTGAATGCCGAGCATGTGAATTCGATATGACTATCCTTTAGATTGTTCAATTGTTGTATATGCTTGGTCTTGTGTTCTTTCAAGTCTTGATATTCATCCTGTGAGATTTTTATTTTGAATTTTTGTTGGAAGGAATCTATATCCATAGTGTTGACTAGATCCACGATTTCTTCATTGTGTTCAATCTTTGCGATTGGCGATGGGTTATAATTTGGGAATAATGGGGAAAGAATGGTTAGCAAGAGCTTCTTTGACAATGCCTTCCAAATGACAACTGGTATGATGGATAAAATCATTCTCAAAATAGTTTTAAACAAGCCAAAGTGGGCATAAGAAAAATGAGCATCTAAGATACTGGAATAACCAAAAGAGGCGTCAGCTTTCAATGGAGATCTTATGAATATCCAATTAGCAATATCAATCCCAATGATGACACCAATGAATGCAACGGAATCATCGAAACAAGGACAATCATCCACAGGCACAACATGAGTATAAATCAATAGGTAGTTGAACACAATACTGATAAGCAAACCCCAAAATGAGTTTTGTAGAATCAAATTATCCCAAAATTGGGTAGTTAAACCTCTAACAAAATAGCATAAAGAACCAATAAAGGCACCAACGGCAATATCAGATAAACCATGCATCCCACAATACATTCTACCAATAACCAATGAAAAAAAGTACAATGCCAAGAGTGATAATAATAGCAAAGATTTCCAATTGCCTAGAAATTCTTGATGCTGTAATACCAAGCCCAATATTTGTAACGAAACAGCAGAAGCATTTGCGGAATGAGAAGATGGGAACCCATATTCTTTAGCAGTGTACCCGGAAAACGTGATTCTATGCAATGGAGGAGACATTGGACGAGGCAAACAAAAGAAATCCTTAACGTAGCCACTGATGTAGATACCATATCCCAAGAGATAGACGAAATCTCTAACAGTAGCACCATACCCAAACCACATTGGAAGTGGAAGCATCAAGACGTAAAAAGTATGCGAGCCCAGATTAGCGGTGTATGCGAAATAGGTATCAAATAGTGGGTTTCTCATTGCAGTTTGGAACTTTGCTAGGATGGGAGTTTCAGCTCTGATGATTGGTAGGAGCCATTTTCTAATGTTGTATCTGAACTTGTTGATTCTTGTTTTGTAGTAAACGAGAGGATAGTTTCCCGAGTCTGAATAGAAGTTTTTTGCTTCAAAGTCGTTGAGATGAGCGAATTTGTCCTTAGAGGTGGCCATTGTGTGCATGCTTTTGATTCTGTTTTTTCAATTGAGTTCAAATTCTAATGGTTTTCAGTTTTTTGATATTCAGAGATGGATTGAAGTTGTATGTAAGGCTGTGCAAAAAGGGTCCATAAAACAACAAAGAGAGGGGCAGTACAGCAGCAAAAACAAAGAGATGGAGGATAAGCAGAATGGGAATAGCAGCAACAGGAACAAAGAACAAGGGTATAGTATCAACAGCAGACAGATCAACAAGTACACGAGAGACCGAGAAAGAGCAGGTGTTCCAAGTTCCAACATTTGTTTATTTTTCGTGTTGCAAATTGAAAAGTTTTTCGGTTGATATGAGAAAAGGGGCGATCCGAAAGGGTTGGATAGAACTTAGAGAGTAGTTAGAACTTAGAGAGTAGTAGTTAGAGTAGTAGAGTAATAACTTATAAGTATAGTATAGTAGTAGACTAATTATTAATAGTAGTTATTAGTATTCATAGTGATACTCTCTAGAGAACAACTCTGACTACCGCACTCTTCCATCTCCTCGGCTATGCTAAATAATAATAGATAGAGATCCTAATAGTATAATGTTTATGGTGACGGATGTGGAGTCGGTTGTGTATTATAATTGATCAATATAAAAATCTCACATCAGTAGAGGATAACTATTTACTACATATCTAACTAACTATGTATCTATGTATTTACTAGCTATGTATCTATCTCTCTTCTCATGTTTGTTTACCCGGCAACCTAGAAATGTAAACAAAGAATTCATTATGTAATACTCATACAGTAAACAACAAATATTATCAATATCAATATCAATATCAAATAGACTTTATCTTACATCGCAATACAATCATGACAGGGAGAAAGCAAGGCCGCTTCAGCCAGAAGGAAGACAAGAAAAGAACCAATCTACGCGACTTGTTTGTCAGAAGTCACTCTGCCTTGCCAGCTTCATCTTCAGCCAATTCTTCATCCAATAACAATACAAGACCATCCTCAAAAGATGATAATTACTATCCCAACAGATCAAGCTCATTGAATAGAGTATCCAAATCAAAAAAGGCGTTCCCATCATCTTTTTCACAACCACAAGTTTCTTCTAATGCCAATATCAAAAGATTGAATGCTGAAGATATGATCATCACCCCAATGAAGTTTTACCAAGAACAATCAACAGAATATAAAGTACCATTGCAAGAGGCTGAATCTCCCATGATCAAGAGAAACCAACAGATAAGAAGAGATAACGAGGACAAGTATGGCACAAGACGTTCATCTTTAAGTAATCGTGGGAAAAAGGCTTCGTCCATTGGAAATGGATTCATTGCTACTCCTCATGACAAAATACCAACGTATGAGTTCCATAAACATATGGATTCAAGCTTACCAGACCCACAAAAGATGAGACAGTTGTTATCGTGGTGCTCAAAAAGAGTCTTTGAAGAACATCAAGCTAAACATCGAAATAAAAATATCCTACCAGATGAAGAAATTACAATCTTGAATATTGCTAAATTGATTGAAAATGAATTGATTGATGAGATAAGTAATGGTAAGATTGATATCAGTTGGTGGAATAAAGATGAAGAGCATGATGAGAATAACAATGATAAATCAAAGCCTAATAAAGAGTCTGAAGAAAAAATATTATTACCAAATGAAAAGAATCTAAAGAATAAAGCAACACTAGAACAACTACAGAAAAGACTAGATACTCTAAAACAACAATCAAAAGAATGGGAAGATCAATTATCTAAAAAGAAAAATAACATTGTGAATTTCAAATATATCGAGTTGGATTCATCAAAAGAATTGATTACAAAAGTTAAAGATTCTCCATTTGAATCAATAGTTGATAATTCCACAATAGCACAGATACAAGACAGAGAAACTCAAGTCTTTAATACAGTCACAAAACAAGTTGAACCAAAAATTGACCAATTTTCACAATTCATTCATCTATTAAAATCTTCATCCAGTATAAGGACAGATTACACAGCTTTACAATCCAAGAAATTGGCAAATATTTTAGATGAGGAAGCACTGACAAAAATCATGGAGAATGATAAGGCTAATAGAAGTAAAATTGATGTTGATCAACTACTAAAGGGTATTTCAAGACTGGAGAAATGAAATGAATCAATATATTTAATATACATAATTTATAGATACTTCTTTGCCAGGTTCTTCACCTTAATATCAAACAATGGCGACGTTATAGGATCGTTAACTTTGTAGAACGGGTTCAACAGTGTCTTGACGTACAAATCATTAACATCGTTGAAGAACTGTCTGATTGATTCTTCATTCTTCGTCTCGTGCAGCAACAAAAACTTGATGTTCCCAGGAGTCACAAACGCACTGATCAAATACCCATAAAAATTGTCCACAACTTTCAAGTATAAACTGTTGGATTTCCACTGTAAATCTTCAACAATGTCCAATGCTGAATGCACAACAAATGGACTGAGCTCCTTCATCTCTGGCGAGAACTTGGGCGTCCCATCGCCTCCTTGGCGGAACGTCCCGAACTCTGCTTCGTATATTGGGTTGTCTGTGGTGCCTATGAGTGCCAGGTAGAATGACATGATCTTCTTTATTCTTCTTTATCCTTCTTTATTCTTCCTATTATAATTTACTGTGTTTTGTTATTATGAATTTTGATTTTTGAAAATATCAATTCTCACATAATCAATATAACCAACCAACTAACTAACAAAATAACAGAAAGGACATTATTAATATAATACAATACATCCCACAAGCCAGGACAATATGATCACAAGAGACAACACTCCCAACTTGTCAAGAATAAGCCCAGAGGATCCCCTTTCAGACACTCCAGTGCGGCATCAACGAACACCGAGAAGAAGACAAAACAGTGACACTTTTACTCAGAATAAGAATAGAGCATCGTTAAAGTACTCAGACTTTGAATTCGACCCATTGAATGATTCTTCACTGCTGGATGCTAAAACTCGCTGGCGAAACAGAGTATCGTCAACCGACTTGTCGATAGCTTCAAATTCAACATCATCAAATACCATTAATAATAATAATAACAATGCGGATGAAGAGAGTCTCAACAATTTAACAAGAGTTGGTAATCATGCTGTTGTGGACGAGGAGAAGGAGAAAGTCAAAGAAGCTGGACAGTTGGCTACCGTCCTGCTTGATATAAGAAAGTCCCTAATGAGTGATTTCCACTACGATGATTCTCATGATCATAGTTTTGATATGGATAACGATGGTGGCCATCAAAGGAATTTCACAACAAGAAAAACAAGATTGAAATCTGTCACCAGATCAACATTACAAAGAGCTGAGAAGGTCAAAGTGATGTTCAACTTGTACTATTTCTGTCTATTCCAATATCAAATCCCAACTGACCCAAATTATCCTGATGTTGATGGAGTTTATAATCCTTTGCAAATCATCAGAAATAGAAAAATCAGGAAAAAGTACCATGAAATGCCAAAATTATCAATCAAAACTATGCCATACCCATCCACCGTTTTCAGCAAGAATAATAAACCATTGATTTGGCAACTGGACTTGCCTGAACTAACTTATGATTTGAACTGGAGATCTCATCATATGCATGAATTAGTCAACCCATATGGAGAAATTTGGTATCCTCTTTCAAATAATGAGAATGATCCCCATCATCATCATCACCACCACCATTACTCACATCGTCATCACGGTCATCATAGACATGATTCCCTAAATCATCTACAAAGAAGAACCACAAATGATGAGATTAGACATTTACACGACCAACTGTTTGACAGTCATACTTCCAATGAAGAAAACCTAGCAACAACAGCAACAACAAGCCCACAAAGAAGTGGAAATAGAGAATCATCATCGTCATTATTATCTCCACCAAAGACAAGAACAAGATCAAGATCTCCAGCAAGGAAATTAGCTAGCAAGTTATTGGGAGCAGGTTCAAGTAAAGATGCCTTAGTGGAAAGCCCAACGAAGCAGAACAATAATGGGTTTTTGCAACCACCTACACTTTCACCACCAACATTGATCAAAACCAACTCTTCATCAACAACAGAAGATTCTTCAAAGGGAAATTTATTGAATGAAATCACCATTGAGCCATTGAGACATAGCCGCATGAGTTCCACAGCGACTAATATCAGTAGTGATGTTTCACTTTCAGGCCATTCTTCAACAAATCCAGGGGTTTTATTCAAAGATGAAGAATCTGCAAAAGATGCATTGGAAGAAAATAGGATCAAAGAATACATCAATAAGCTTATCGAATTGGAAACATTGGTTCGTTTTAGTGAACATCATTTTGTCATAAAAGATGAAGAATATGCCAGAACCATTGATTTCACAAAAATTATTGATAATCGTGAAGATTTGATTGAAGATGGTACAATCTTTAAGCAAACTGTTTTGCCCAAATATGCAAGATCAATCAATTTTAAATCATTGGAGATGGAGAATTATCAAAATGAATTATTGAATAACTATTCACCAAGAATTGATAAATTATTGTTATTATCTGATAGAACTGTTGGTGAGGTGAATACAACTCTATCACTACAAGTTAGAAAACTGAACGAAAGATTAGAAAAATTGGGTCCAATTCATAAAAGAGGTGGTGTTATTATCAATTTTTCTTATTGGTTATTGGAGAATTTAGTGGTGTTGTTATTATGGAGCATTTGGGTTGGATTCTCAGTGGTGAGAATCATTAAAAACATTCTACTCTTGATTTGGAAAGCAGTAAAATGGATTATTTATTAAAAAAAAATACTCAGAAATTATACATGCTATATAATTATCTGCACTTCTTTGTAGGGAGCTCATCCTGAAACTTCAACATATACTTGGTTGATTTGTATTTGCAGATATAAGATTCTGAATCAACCTGTTCCAACAATTGTGCAGAATCACTAAACAAGGTTGTATCTGGAATTTGATTTTGTAAAAACAATAAACTTTCTTCAAATTTCTTTAGATTCAATGGCAAGAATGGATTGGAAACACTGTGCTCATTACCTTTAGAATCACGAGCCTGCATAACAGGTTGATAACGGACAATTGGACGTAATGGATACTTTCTCTTCAGATGAACATTGTAGACATGTTCCAAATATAATTCTAAAGGATCAACTTCATCGGATTGAAAAGAAGCCAAGCAAGGCAAATCAGTGTTGCAACAATCCCCATATGGACAGACAACATGTAATCCCATTCCTGAACCATCAATGGTCATTTGTCCTACAGGTGAATGTGTCAATGAGACACCAACAAATGGTTGGGCAATAAACCTATTGTTACTAGTAACACCATGGCATCTCAACATATGACTATTGTAGCATTCATCATCATAAAATTGTGGTAAAGTAGCATCAATAACTTTATCTGGGGTCTTACCCTTTCCAGCAAGTACTGGAATCATAAATGGTGGTTCATCAATGTATTCAAATGGGTCACAAAATGGACACATTGTAAACTTTTTGTTTTCATTTGTATAGTAACAAACATTAGAAGATGTAAATGGAATTGCAAGGTCAGCTTCTGGACAATGGCAAGCTTGATAGGGAAGAGATTTCCCATGCTTTTTAACTATTCGGTTGACAGTTTCTGGGTCATTATAAACGTGAACTAGTCTTCGGCTAGCTATAGTTAGAAGCGCTGGCGCAATATCAGAGTCCTTCAAGAACTCAGTGAAATCAGAAGGTTGTGGCATTGTAATTGTAATTTGTATTGATAATATATTAGAGATATAACTTTTATTGAGATGAATAAATAAGGATCCATGCTTTGGTGAGGGACCAGAGGCCAGGGTTGTCCTCCTTTATATTAAATCAGTAAATGGACTCAAGAGACCATTCTAAAGAGAAAACAGAAACCCGAGATCAATTAGGTAGAGTAGATTGTAAAGTCTAGAATCCAGGGTGTATATCAATTCTAAGTTTTATTTCTGGATTCTGGATTCTGGAACACTGATTAGTTTGACGCAAATGATAAACAAAAATGTGAAGTAAAATGTGTCAAATGTATCTTGATGCAAAGTGAATCTCTAACAATAGATCAACTACAACATTAAACATGATATAATGAAAAGCAGAGACGCACTTTTTGCAGTCACCTGTGACTCCCGAGTCCTAAATGACAAATAACATAGACGATAGTTATAGTACTAAAAATTGTAAACATAACTAAAGGCAATACATAAAGTGGTTAGAGACCTAAATACATGAAGTCACGTGATTACAACGCGTACGCGTAAAAAATGTTAAAGTTCAACGCGTCGAGACTCGAGAATAAAAATATAAATTAGACACATTTCCACTTTACTCTATATACCCCATTTCAAAGTTATTACACATCATACAAAACAACAATCACATACAATGTCAGAACAAGAATCCAAGAAACTAAAACTTGCTGAAACTTTGAGAGTTTTCAAGCGTTCTGAGAATGCCACTTTACCAACAAGAGGTTCTCAATTAGCTGCCGGTTGGGATCTATACAGTTCTGAAAGTGCTACCGTTCCAGCTCACGGTCAAGCTCTAGTTGCCACTGATATCTCCATAATAGTCCCAGAAGGTACTTACGGTAGAGTTGCTCCACGTTCTGGTTTGGCTGTCAAGCATGGTATTTCTACCGGTGCTGGTGTTGTTGATGCTGATTACAGAGGTGAAGTTAAAGTTGTTTTGTTCAACCATTCTGAAAAGGAATTCAAGATTGAAAAGGGTGATAGAATTGCTCAATTAGTTCTGGAAAGAATTGTCAATGCTGAGATTGAAGAAATTTCTGCTGAACAATTGGATTCTACTGAAAGAGGTGCTGGTGGGTTTGGTTCAACTGGTAAATAAAATAAATAGTTTAATTTGTAATATAGAGCATTAATCATTAATGTGATAAACAATACAACTCGTAAGAATTACTACTAGATCATAAGTGAACGAATGAGAAAACACCCATGGTGAATTTCTTATCATTTATGTATAAGGTAAATAAATAGTCATATAATAGATCTAATATGGTACAATAGTATATATCCTAATTTCTCAAGCTTTAGTGTTAGTTTGCTCGTTGTACTCTGGACTTTTCTTCAACTCAGTAGCATCAGGAGCAGAACCATCAGTCAGTTGTTTAGTCAAATCTTCCTTTTCATAATCCTCCAACTTGATATCATCCTTGATGTGAGTCTTTGAGATAGTTTCTTGTTCAGATTCATCCTTAATCATTTCTTCTTGTTCCTTAATGATGTTCAACTTCAATTTCAAATCAACATCATCAACTTCAGATTTGGTAACATCGTAAACTTGATCAGGAATCGAACGCAAAACCAAAACCAATGCATCATAGTAACTATCCATGTTATTCGAAGCCTCCCCATAAGTGTAGACACTTGCCAAGATCAACAAAGTGGATGGGATTCTTTGTCTTAATCTCAAATCCAACCAAATGTTCAAATCGTCTTTCAATCTAGCTGGAGAAACACCACCAGTCTTGATACCTCTAGAAACACAAGCTGTTTGCAATTCGGATGTGGACAAAGAAGAGACACCTTCATAGTCAATGGCTCTATCATCTTTTATGATTTGCAACATTCTGTATCTAATTTGGTAACGCAAGATTTGATCGGACCCAAAAGGTCTCAAGTTCATATACTTGGCCATGGCAACCAATTGAGGTCTTGACAAGTTATCCAAAACAATATCATTCTTGAACTTTCTGGCAATCTTGGCAACCTCTTCCTTTGATGGGGTTTCACCTTCAGTGTTTAGTTTCTTGAAAAAAGTTTTAAATTCAGCCTTATCCGCATCAGATGTGGTTTTTGGCAATTTAACACCACTTTCTTTAAAAGTTTGTCTCAAAAATTCTGAAGTTTGTTGTCTAGTTTTCAATAACTTTTCCTTCTTCTTGTTCTTATCTTGTTTGGATTCATAAGTTGATGGCAACAAGTTTGGGAACAATTTTAGAGCGATGGGTAGAAGCAATTCAGCAAATGGAATAATAACAAAGGCACTGAATGGAACCAATCTAAACAAATCAGTTGTAGTTCTATCCAATTGATTTTTTTCTCTTCTGGATAGTTCGTACCCACTCAACATCTTGAACAACAACTTTGTGGACACTTTAGTCTCATAACCTAGCAATTTTGTACCATCCCAATAATGTTGAATTTCATGTTTAATTCTATCCATCAATGGAGGTTTAGCTTGTTTACCAACAGGAACTGGAACAGTCTTATCAATTGGAGTGGATTCGACATTCTTCTTTTTCTCTTCAGTGGTGGTAGCATCTTTCTTTTGTTGGTTTGTAGATTGAAAACGAGAATTAGTTAAAAGAACTCTTGAAGCTCTAGCTTGAGCAATGGTGCTCGGTCTTTTGATAATATGAAGCATCATTGATTGTTATAATTGAAACAATAAACCGGATGTACTAATTCAATAGGATACCAGTGAAAAGAAACCAATAGATAATAGCTGTGAATACTGAATATACAACAACAATTATCCTTAAATAAGAAAAGTTATAACTATTTCTTTAATCAATTAAAAGACCGGTGGCAACTAAATTAGTTTGTTAGTTGGTACTCCAAATATTTTTTTTTCTGCAAATCAATGGTATTATTGTAATAATAATGGTGATTGCATTCTCATACTTACTTTAACAATAGAAACTTGAGATTCAAAGGGGAAATACAATTGGTTTATAATGATCTAATTCAACAAAGAACTCCTTCAATAAACCTATGATTTCTGAGCCAAACAATATAAAATGAATGGACACTTTTCAGACTTTTTGATTTTTTTGTAACAGTCATTTGCTAAGACTAGTCTTGGGACTTGTAGACTATTAGTCTTATTATCAAGGACTAGTCTGTTATATTGAGACCCGTGGCTAGTGCACTCTTTTTCAGAATTGTGTCCGGTGGCTAGTGAATTTAAATTTTAGTCAATTGTGGCTGGTGATTCTGGAACGGCATCGCATTGAAATTTAATTTACATGAGTGACTCTTTAAACGTTCAACGTTCAACGTCTTTTAATCGATTACTAGTTTCAAAGAGCTGTAAAGAGTTAAGAATATGAGTGAGGTTTCCATTACAACACAACAGAATAACGAAATTGATGTTTGTTCTGCCGACAAGACTTTACCTGTCGTCAAGATCCTGGGTACTGGTGGTACTATTGCTTCAAAGGGCTCCACAAACACCCAAACTGCTGGTTACAAAGTTGATTTAACCATTGAAGATTTGATCAAATCCATTCCAGACTTGTCCAAAGTTGCACATATCAAGTATCAACAAGTTGTGAATTTGGATTCTAAGGAAATCAACACTACCCATTTGTTACTATTACACAGAGAAATTAAGAAAGCTTATGAAGAAGAAGGTATCAAAAGTATTGTCATTACACATGGGACTGATTCATTGGAAGAAACTGCTTTTTTCCTCGAATTAACTATCAATTACCCAGATATTGTGATTGTTTTGACCGGTTCTATGCGTCCACATTCCAGTATTTCTGCTGATGGTTCCTTTAATCTATATCAAGCTGTTGCAGTTAGTGCCAATGAAAAATCCAAAGGTAGAGGTGTCTTG
This sequence comes from Liangdongia berthetii, assembly GCA_030564525.1. NCBI lineage: Eukaryota > Fungi > Ascomycota > Saccharomycetes > Phaffomycetales > Wickerhamomycetaceae > Liangdongia > Liangdongia berthetii. Next base: position 5,237 of record JAJLVX010000115.1, on the reverse strand, counting down.
GTTGTCTTAAATGATAGTATTGGTTCTGGGTTCTACATCACCAAATCCAATGCAAACTCTTTGGATACGTTTAAATCCATTGGGCATGGTTATTTGGGTAGTTTTGTTAACAATGAAGTTCATTTCTATTATCCAGCCTCAAGACCATTCCAAAAGGATTTATTCTTTGATGTTGATTCAAACAAGTTGACTGAAAACTTGAAATTCAGTTCAGATCCAGTTTCTGCTAAAAGACGTTATGAGTTCCCAGAAGTTGTGATTTTGTACAATTACCAAGGCTTCAATCCAAAGTTGATTGAACTTGTTGTTGAGCAAATGGATGCTAAAGCTCTGGTGTTTGCCACCTCAGGTGCTGGTTCTCTAAGCGATGAAACAAACGAGGTTTTGAAGTGGGTGTGGCATAAGTACAACATCCCAGTCATCTATTCCAAAAGATCTATGGATGGTACTGTTCCAAGAGCCAGTTTGCCAAAGAATGATGAGGGTGATGTTTATGAAGGTGCAGTTGCTGGTGGGTACCTGAACCCACAAAAGTCTCGTATCCTGGTGCAATTGGCTTTGCATAAGGGCTATTCCATTTCTCAAATCAAGAGTATTTTTGAGTCCAATGGTATTTATGGTGGTTGAGTATTAAAAAGGATGAATACTACTTTAAAATAGAAATATACACCTAATCGAATAGTGAAATAATGAAACCCGTAGAATCCACCCATCAACACACACCAGATCACACCTGACAAGCACCGCCTTCAACGTATTCCTCTTCCACGGTACTGCTTCTGGTGAAGATGTGGCCGACCCGTGGCAAAAGAGCAAATGTTTAACATCAACAAACAGGTACTAAAACCAAAACTAAAACTAAAACTACAGACAGTTACTTGATAGTATACCAAACCCAACAGACTAAACCACTAACTAATCCAATCCACAGATCCAATCATGAGCGTGTCTGGTGTACTGAAAACAGCAGTGGTTGCAGTCATCCTCATCAGCGGATGCTTCTCCATCGTGTTCACACAGGCGGTGGGAATCGTCTTCAGCTTTGGCAACAAAGAGCTCTTGCACGCCTGGATCTCGCACACTAAGAAGCACTTCATCGTCCTACTCGTCACAGCCATCCAGATAGCTGCTCAGACCCCCATCAAGATGAAGATCACAACTGATCCGGACAGCTTTGCCGCCTCTCGTTTCAAGCTATTGGGCAATGGTGGTGGTGGTGCTGGTGCTGGCACTTTGAAAACAGTTATACCCCCAAACACAGTCATGTTTGCCAACCATCAGATATATACGGACTGGGTGTTCTTGTGGTGGTTTGCCTACACTGCTGAGATGGCTGGGTTCGTCTACATCGTGTTGAAGGAATCCTTGAAGAAGATCCCAATCTTGGGGTTTGGCATGAAGAACTATAGATTCATCTTTCTAAGTAGAAAATGGATGGCGGATAAGTTCACGTTGGGCAATGGGCTCGCAAACATCGATGCCAATGCAAGAGGGAAAGGTGATATTGCTGGGTTTGAACCGGATGTTGAAGAAAAGCATCATATTTACCCAATCGGTGTGGATCATGCCAACACTTGGCCATACTCTTTGATAATCTTCCCGGAAGGGACAAACTTGTCTGCTAATACAAGACAGAAATCTGAAGCATATTGTGCTAAAGTTGGGAGAAAACCTTTTAGACATGTCTTGCTTCCAAGAATTACCGGGTTGAGATTTGTTTTGTTGAAGTTGCAAGGTACTGTCGATGAAGTTATTGATATCACGTTAACATACTCTGGTGTGAAACCATCTGAATATGGTCAGGATATTTATAGATTGGGTGAAGTATTTTTACAAGGTAAGAATCCAAAACAAATTGATTTCCATATCAGAAGTTTCAAGATTGATGAAATCCCAATTGGTAAATTACATGAAACTGAACAAGAAGCTGAAATATCAAATAAAAAGTTTGAAGAGTGGTTGTATAAAGTTTGGGAAGAAAAGGATGAGTTGATGGAAACTTATTATAAAACTGGGGAATATAAATCTTTGACTGATGAAAATACTAAATTCCCTGTTGTTGAAACTAATTTGAATGTGTCAAAACTAGATTTCTTGAAGATTTATGTTGTTCCAATATTATTTGCATTGCTCATCAAGTTGGCATTTCAAATTTATCACATCTTTTATTAGAATATGAAGTATAAAACTAATGTGAATTGGTTATTATTAATTAGAATGTGGTTTAACTGAAAAGAAAACTATTTAAAAGCATAAGAACAGCACACAAAAACTAGTGATATTTATTTAAATGCTATATATATGTATGTATTCGATATTGAAATGAATTGATGACTATTTTTTTTTCTGCTTCATATTGAGCTACTAGAAAACTAAATCTTTGCCTTACCAGAAACAATAGTTTTCCAAGCTTCTTCAGTAAGGACTTCATATTGCGAACCATTCAACCAGTAAATAGTTTCGTCGTTATTCACACCTTTTGGCAACACTTGGTTTCTATACATCTTCTTTGGAACTTTGAAATTATCAGAGTTTGGGATATGTGGGACAAATTTGATAAAGATTGGAATTGCATACCTTGGTAATTCTTGTCTTAAATGTGCCAACAATTTAAACAAAACCTGTTCATTTGTTGCTATTGTACCTTCCTTCAATTCTATCACGGCAAACCCAGCTCTACCTTCATGATTTTCAACTTTAACACCAACAACAACCGTCTGCAAAATCTCATCTACATAAGTGATTTGATTCTCAACTTCTGTTGCTGAAACATTTTCAGATTTCCATCTATACGTATCACCTAATCTATCAACAAAATATAACAACCCATCTTTATCCATTTTCAACAAATCACCAGATCTAAACCATGCATCACCTTTATGATAAACATCTCTAATGATTTTAGATTCAGTTTCCTGCTTATTACCCAGATATCCTTGAAACACAGTTTCTGGTCTTGATGCCCAAAACAACTTCATAACTAATTCACCAGGCTCGCCAATTTCTGGAACTTTGCATAATCCAGTAACAGGATCTCTGTATTCAACTGAATTATCTTGAGGGTCCATCTTGATCAAATTTTGTTGGAATTGTAAAATAGCATTGATAAGCTTCCCATAGTTTCTACATGCACCAATACCATAATCACCTTCTTGGTATGCAGTTAATGCAAGTGGTGATTCTGTAGCTGAATAAAACTCACCAACGGTTGGAATGTTGAAACGATCTTTAAATTCTTTCCAAACATCAGCACGCAACCCATTACCATATGCAACTTTTAGATGGTGGTTTCTTTCATCTGGATGTGGTTTTGAGTCCAACAAATAACGGCAAACTTCACCAACGTATTGCAAATGAGTCGCATTGGTCAATTTCACCTGTGTCCACATTGTACTGACAGAGAACTTCTTGGAAAGTGCCACTGTAGCACCTTGAGTGAAAGCAGCCGCAACACCAAGCATTGATGCTGTGGAATGGTATAATGGCATTGATGTGAAAACAGTATTGCCTTGTTTCAAACGAACAATATGAGCATATAAACTGACACCAAGTACGGCCTTACGCCAACTCATGATAGCAGATTTTGGTAACCCAGTTGTACCAGATGTATAAATCAATGCAGCAATATCCCAATCTTTATCATTTGGTTTACGTTTTTTATCATCTTGTCTAAATTGCATTGAATCTGGATTATATAACTCTTTAAGCAACTCATCCTCGTCTAAATAATGTAGTTTAACATGTGGAATCTCAGCATGAATATCATTTTCAGTTTCTTTGATTGGACCAGCAGCTTCAGGGTCAATAAACACTTGTGAAATATTGGCAATTTTAATACAATGCACTAAAGGTTTCCCAATGTTATTATAGTTCAAAAATGCAGGATTGGCACCAATATTCCACAATGCAAACCATAAAAAGATGAATAATGGTTTATTTGTACAATCAATACCAATAGTGTCATTTGGCTGAACACCATATCTATGCACCAAGATATCAGATAATCTCAAAACAATGTCATAAAGTTGTTGGAATGTAAATTTCTCAACTTCAAAGGCATCATCACCAGTTTGTCCCGGCACAGGTCTTGGAAACAATAAAGCCAATTGGTTAGGATTTTGGTGAACAATCTCTTCAAATTGATACCAGTATGAAACTCTTCCCGTTAATATCTTGAAGATGAAGTTTAAACCTCTTCTAATAACATATTGGATGATGTACAGGTCATTAAGGATATGAGTTTTAGAGTCAATCATGGAGATACCAGTGGAACCAAAGCTCACCAGTGATGATAATCCGCTCTTCAAAAGCTCAAAGACCTCTAACTGTGGAGCATGCTGTTGCTGTTGTTGATGAGTAGTGAGACTCATGTTAGGTGTCTTCAGAAAGAGAACTATTTATTGTATCCACCAGTTTGAATGAATTTGATGAAATGCTTCTTGGTTAATCAATATATATGCTTCTATTGGAAGTGATTAGTGCCGCTATCTGTCTATACAAACGATAGTTTAGTTCAAAGGAGCCGTGTCTAAATGTCGTTGTAGTTTGTTTGTTTACCACTAAAATCGAATCGTCTGTTGACACTTCGACTAGTGGGTATTACGTAATCAACAACACCAACTGCTTAAAGAGGAGTCGGATAATTATATTATTAGGTGTAAGGGAATTAGGTGGTAGTTTTATCTATTCAATATTGATGATATTGTATGATTACTATCTCATACCAGTTTTCAGCTAATTTAGAAGCCATTTTTCAGTATCTTTTTACGACATCAGCTAACTAAAACTAACAGATTCGTTAAATGTCTAAACATTAATCTATCAAACAGCATAATATCCACAGATATTCAGCATATAGTATCAGTATCATAAATGTATGGTGTATATACTCTCATTATGTCTTTGTCATTTAAAATATCAGTTCAAATGCTTAATAAAGATTATGGCTCATCATCTCCAGGAATATAATTACAACTCAAGATGTGACTGTAGAAGAAGAAACAAACCTTTTAACAATATCACTATTGGCTAATACTGAATTCAACAACACACAACTAATGAAAAATTCCAATCCTTTTCTTCTCTTTGCCAAAAATTCTGCACTCAAGTTACCAAACACCTTTTTTGGGGGAAGCTTGGGTATTTCTTTAACATGATCAGGAAATGCATTGATCACATCCTGTCGTAGCTTATCAAATTCACTGTATCTTTTGAGTAGGCTGATCTCTCCACCTTTG
>JAJLVX010000114.1:0-24649 GCA_030564525.1 Liangdongia berthetii | reverse complement strand
ACTGTTAGTGTGTTTGCAATTTGTTTGTATGTTTGTTGTATTTATGTACATTTCTCTAAAATTATTCTTGATCATCAATATCCACTTCCTTCATTTGTTTCAAGAAGCCCTTCACGGTTGAAATTTCGTCATATCTGTCAACCTTGGTGTTATTTTCTCTCAATTCCAAAACAGATTGAATACTCTTTGTTATAGCATCTTTAGTAGATGGAGAATGGAAAACTAGGAAAGCTTCACCAACATCTGATATTGGAGAAACTTCTTGGAATTTAGCATCAGCAGAACCATAACGTTCTAGTTTCAAGTTGGCAACAACCTTCAAACCTTCGATAAAGTTCTTGTCCACAACGTTGTTGCTAATGACTTCATCAATACCAAAGATGGCATATTGGAAACGACGTAGGGATTCTTCAATTTCAGCTTCTTCATCAGCTGTAGCGTTTAAGTATCTTTCTTTAAACTCATCAATGATACTTTGCTTATATTCTGGTAGTGCTTCTTTAGCATTCTTGTGTGCATGATGTCTTTCACTTAGGACGTGTCTGATTCTCCACATGGTTTCTCTAACCTTTTCGCTAGCATCATTGAATGGAGAGTTTTGAACATTATAATCTTTTTCAGAAGCCAACAGATGTAGTTCTCTGGCTAAGATGTTTCTTTCCTTTACACATGCATACCATAAACTGTGCAAATCTGTGAATGATTTTCTTCTCAACTCTGGAATTGTCCATGAACGACCAGCATTATCTAGTTCTTCTGGTTCTCTCATATATCTCTTGTCATGGAAGAATTGCCATAATGGATGGTTATCAGAAACGGTGATGTTCTTAACTGTTGGAGGGATAGGAGCTCTGATTTCTGGAATATCTTTTAGCTTAACAATTCTTCTGGCCATAGAAGTGGCGCTGGTGTGGAAGGATCTGTTCATCATGCTCATTATTTGTGTTAATGACAATGATTTCATTCACAGTTCTTTCTTTTCTGTTTGGACGATTTTTCATCAATTTTTTTTGAAAAACCAAACGAAAAAATTGCAAAAAACATTACGCAAATTTGCGTAAAGTGTTGCGTAAAATTGAAAATAGTTTCCGAATTTGGTAATAAATTGATAATGTTGTCTTTAAATAGAAAATAAAGTACTTAAAAGATGAATATCTATTGAAGTATATAATCACTACATGAATGATGATGACACACAACACATTCATATTCGTATCCTCCAATTATTTCCAAATATTTCCTTTTAAAGCAAAAACTCTGAGAAAGCGTTTACCCTCTTGAACATTTTTTCGTAAAAAGCTGCTCTGAACAATAATCAAATGGTGAAGATAGACCAACAACGTTGGTATTTTAAGAGACTTAATAGACTTTATTACACCCTCATTCAAACCATATATATATTTAATCAATCATGTCACAGGTCAAACTATCAGAACCATTGGACTTTATCAGAATGCTATTGGACGAACAAGTGTTCATCAAGTTGCGTGGTGCTAGAGAAATCACTGGGAAACTTCAAGCTTATGATGCTCACTGTAATATAATGCTAAGTGATGCTGTTGAAACTATTTACACATTGGATGAAGAGAACAAATTGAAGTCAAGCACCAAAAAGAACAATGATTTGGTGATGATTAGAGGTGATTCTGTCATCCTACTGACGCCAGCTGCTGATGAATGAAAATCCACCCAAACTGAACCCTAAACTCACACATATTATAATGGTATTATTTGCTTATTGGCCTACATAATAAATGTTAATGACTTATAAACACGTTTTTTTGTTTTCTTTTTCTTTTAAATACAACTTGTCTATGTTAACTAAAGTTCATACATATATAAATATTCAACTAGATACTATTTCTTCTTTGAATACCACGAGTTTGTTTCTCAACTTGTGTGTTGGCACCTGCAATTTGTGGAAATCTATTTGTATCCTGCAATTCCTTCAAAACCATATGCCCATAAACTGAACCAACATTGTAAATTTCTTCAAATTTCCCAAAATCCAAAGTTGCATAATTCTCAATTGGAGGTCTCAAGTAGATCAAACCAGGCATCGATTTAGCTCTCTCTAATGCATTCACCGATGCAACGTAACACAATCTCATTTGAATTTCACTCATTGTTGGAACATTTGGATGTTTGGAGAATGGGTTCCAACTGTTAAACAAGATCCATAATCCACTTAAGGAATCACCATATTTCATTGGTGTACGGTCATCAACAGACCCAACATCAACAGCAAAAATAGTACTTGCACCACGGTTCATCATCTCATCAACTGGTAAATTATCAACATAACCACCATCTAACAACATACTACCGTTATCAGTAATTGGAGGCAATAAACCAGCAAGAGACATTGAAGCTCGAATGAATCTCCATGCAAAACCTTCAGAATGGATTTCCATACATGAATTCGTAATATTTGTACTGTTACAGTAGTATTGAATCCAAAAATCCTCAATACGGCTATCACCAAACACTTTCCAAATACCTCTGTTGAATTCATGACCGGTGGTGTATGAGGTAGTTGGAATTGTCAAGTCCATTAACGTTCTCCAAACACTAGAAATTCTACCAGCAAACTTCTTTGCACGACCATATAATGGAACCAAATCATAATACCTTGCATATAATCCACCAACAAAAGAACCAATGGATGTACCACCAATAATATCAATTGGGATCCCATTCTCTTGCAATGCTCTCAACACACCCAGGTGACTGAAGCCTCTAGCACCACCACCACCTAGAACAACACCAACACCTTGACCAGATAATAATCTAGCCAATCTTAAGAAATCATTCTTATGTGGCGACTCAGTAGAATTGCTGAACTTGGAACTTGGCTTAGGATCACGATCCAAGATATAAATGCTTTTAAGATTCTTCATAGTGGATTTAAAGTTTTGAGCTAAAACGTTTAGATGTAGCATACTAGGTTCATTCTGTAATTGTGTTGATTTTAAGTTGAATTGAATATGATGATGTGAATGGACCCAGACTCTATTTTTCAACCATTTAGTTGTTAAACCAGCTTCAACATAACGCTCTGGATGCATTAAAATCAATTCAGTTCTTGGTGTGGTTTTGGTTTTTAGCAATAAACGTTCATAATCACCAATACCTGGATCAGCATCAGCGTCAGCTAATAATAAAACACAGTCACCTTGTTGAATACAAGTATTTGTCCAGGAAGAGTTAACTGGTGTATCAGCAATATAAACAACTATTTGATAGCGTTCTTCCAAATCAGAGAAATAACCAGATTGTCTTAATCTTGATAATCTATCAAATGCATGCTTACCCAAATAAGTCAATGTTGAAGCTTGGTCCAAAGCAATAACCGATCTATTGACATTCTTAAAAGCTTGAACCAATTTGTTTGCAAAATCAGCAACAGGTAAGCCAGCACTTGTAGGTAATATTGTAATAGTTCTATAGTTTTTGGAAATGGAGTGTTTAAATTTAGTGACACTAGGAATCTTGTAAGCATCATGATAAGATTCGCTGGATTCAGATTTGATTGTTTTGGCCACAATTCTACTAACTTTAATCATGATTGATGGATTTTCTAAAGCCAAGATTTCAAACAAAGTTCTTGGAATTCTTGCAGTTTCAGAATCTCTAACAGCAATAAAAGTTGTAGATCTTTTAGCAGCAGTCAACACTTCAACTTCACCAAAACTTTCACCTTGACCATATTCTGCAACGACTGTGACTTCTTTTGATGTTGGATCTTCATGCAACGAACGCAAACGACCATTCAACACAATATATATACCATTGGCTGTGGTATCTTGCTTGAACAAAGTTTCACCAGCATTTAGTTGGATCCATTCCAATGCAGAATCAAGCTTTAAAATTTTGGAACTCAGAGAACTGATTAATGCCTTAGCAATACTCAAGTAAATCATAAAGTATTTATCACAAAGGTTTTCAAGATTTTTCTTGGACAAGTAACCAACAAATAAATCAGTCTTTGCCTTAACAGTAACAAATGATTTGTACCCAACCAATGAACCCAAGTAACCAGCAACACCACCTGGTTGAACGGTATATAACAAATACTCTTTGTTTGTGCTTGCATCAGTGTATGTAACTTCCACAACACCACTGATAACATAATATAGCCCATTATTTCTCGAGTTTTGTTCAATGATTGTAGAGCCCTTATTGATTTTTAGAATTTCAATTTCATGAGCAAAGTCACTCTTTGCACTATCAATATCGGTATTTGTCTTATCATTTGATGAAAATTTAGAACTTGTGCTCATTGTTCTTACTCTTGGTGAATTTATATTGTTAAACTTATTTTCATAAGCTAGCAGAGGCAGAATATTTGGCTCGTGATAATGATGAAGATCGCTGACTGGACCACTGAAAGGACTTGACATTGGTGTTATGCTACTGCGTCTTGCTGGATTTAAAGAATCGTGATCAATACCGAAAAACTTGAACATGGCTTCCACAATTGCGGTTTTCAATGAAGTTTCTTCAGTTTCTTCTTCTGCACTGAAACTTCTATTAATAACATCATCTTGTAGGACAGCTTGATGACTTGATTCTGATCTTGATAATGGAACATTGGACAACAAATCACCAGGGTTAAAAGAATCTCTTGAGTCCAAAACAACATGTCTTGATTCATTACGCTTCATTCTTGGTCTTAGCTTCTTTGGTGAAATGATTGTTGAAGATTCACTTCTTGGAGAAGGAATGACAAGACTTGGAGATGCAGATGAAGACTCTTGTGATTTAGAGTTTTTGCTGATTGTGGAATTTGTAAGATGTATAGTGGAACTAGTACCAGAACTAATTTCAGAATTGATATCATTGGAGACAATGTTTCTCGGATTGAATTTTTGTTTAACATAATCATGTAAATATGCAGGGATTTCTAATTTTGGTTTATTGTTCAACTTCTTTTCAGTTTCAAAGATATCTCTGGTCAAACCCAAATAATTGTGTGCTGTTTGGAAAGTGACTCTGTATAATCTTGTCAAGATCATTTGAACAATATGGGATGAAGATCTTGGATGTTTTCTTTTCAACCTTCTAAAAGAAGCAGCAGGGATCATGGCAATAGTACAATCAGAGCTAGCTTTTGCAATAATTTCAGGCATTTTTTCAACATAATCAGATTCAGAATTTGGAGAACCATTTATGTTGAAGTGTTCAACATCTTCATCTTGTTCAAAATTTTGTGCAACAAAAGTACCATTTGGTAATCTTTGTTTAATGATTGGAGTTGGATCTTTTTCAAAGGTTGAGTCTTCATCAGTGAATAATGTTAAGATGTTGACCAATGATGATAATGGGTTACCAGTTTTAATTTCGTTTAACAATTGATAACGCTCATTATTAAAGGTGAAGACTTCTGAGTTGAAATCACTTGTTTCATCAACAGATCCATCATAGTTTGAAGGTTGGAACTTAACTTTGGTGAATATTTGAACAGTACCTTCAACCACGATGGCAAAACCCAATTTCTCATCAACATATAATATTTCATCAGTGTATAATTTTTGAGTTTTCATAGATCTTGTTAAATCATTAAACACAGGCTTTTCCAGATACCCAAATATTTTGATCGCCGTTAAGAACTCATCCAAATATGAACCAAATCTTTTATTCGTATCTTCATCAACTCTCGAACCCAAAAAAGTATCCACTTGAGGGATTCTGCGACTAGGATCTTCCACTGTACTTCTTGAATAACCCGTAAGCACTCTGTACCGTATGACAGAAAACACAGCAAAAGCGATCAAGCCAACCGCAATAAGCAAAGTGCTGAAGGACAAAGTGACACTGAAATTTGTGGAAAGCAGTGCTATGATATATGAAGGTATATTGATCAACGTGAATCCCACCAGCTTGACAGACAGTTTGCTTAGCTCCCAGAGAATGTATCCTAATAGTGATGAGGATGTGACAACTTGCGCATTCTCCTGTACTATATGGTCGTGTGTGTCCACCACCTGGAGCGCTATGGACTCCAAGGACTCCTGGACGGCGGAGGAGACAGCGGCAATGTCTTGTGATGTGCTGGAGCTCATTCCAATGTCTTTTTTGCCCGTTGTGTAATCTTCAATTGACTGTTGTTCTAATTGTTGTTTTGTTAGCCGCTGTAGTTTGTTTTAGTTTGATTTTTTGTGTGGTTAACAAGCAGATGTCTTGATGGAAGAGTCTCGAAAAACGTGAAAAATGATAGAGCAACCAGAGAGAGAGAGTCGAGACTGATGATCAGATTCCAGAACCAAATATTATACCACACCAGTCAAGCAGACTACAATAAAGAAACAATTATAATGCCGTTTAATCTTGAATCATCATGTCTTTTTTCTCCTTTATTTTTTTTTTTATTAGTATTCGATTTGGGGATTTCTGCCCACGAGGGGATCACTTGCGTTTCGATATAGCCAGAGAGGATGAAATTAAAAAGATCATGTAGAATATGTATAAGAATGGTAAGGTAGAGTTTTCTTGTTTTTATTTAATATGATTTAGTAAATCTTCTTCTTTTCATCAATAGACAATTCACCAGCACCGGTGTTGACAACCAATAGCAAACCACCAATAATGGACAGAGTTTGGAAGAACTCATACTTCAAGAAATCTCTTTGAGCTTCAGAATTACCCAACCAGTAAGCATTTGAAGTGAAGTTGTAAAAGGCCAAGATAGTAATCAAAATAACACTGGCAAACTTGGTCTTGTAACCAAAGGCAATGAATGAGACAAAGATCAAGACAATGATAGTGGTGAACCAGGACTTGGTAATGGCAAAAGTGAAGAACAACAACACTAGCAAGATTCTACCAGCCAATAGAATGTACTTCTTAAAGTTGTCATTGGAGGAAATCTCTGGCAAACCTGCAAATCTAGTCTTTTGTTGAACAATGGTGTCAGAAAAGGCAATCAACAACCCACCAATCAATGAAAAGTTTCTCAAAATAAAGTTGCTACCAGCAAACAAACCATAGACAAAGCCTTGAACAATGATAACTGAGGTTAAAGCACCTGTGGCATACATTTGATGTTTTCTCAAGACAATCAAAGTGGATGAAATCACCATGGTTAGAACAATGTATAATAACAAAAGAATAACCAAAAAGTATGGAATGTGTCTGTAATTCCACAAGTAGTAAACTTGATCACTCCATTGAGTGATGATTCTAAAAGAATCTTCATAGAAGGTGGCAACGATTAAGAATCTACCAATTTGAGGGATGTATGGTTTGACCTTTTGTAGGAATGGCAATTCCAACAGGCTCTCAACCTTTTTAGAAAATTGTTCAAATTGTTCCTTCACAGATGGCTTAGGAGCAGCATTGTTGGTATATAATTGTGGACCATTGAAGGACGAAGGGTTTGATGTAGGAATCTGGTTGAACTTAGCACCTCTGAACGACATTTCATATGATATTAATAACAGTGAATAAGTATTATGATGATCTCAGCGGTTAAAAGAAAAGAAATGAAAATAAACCAACTGATTTGTATCCAGCACGGTAAAAAAAAAGTATTAATGATATGAATTGAACAACAGTCAAAAGACAACTATAACCAGAAAGTATAGAAATGTGTGAAATGAATAAAATGTTGTTGTATTAAAACAGTGTTGTTATTGTTGATGTTGCGTTGTTTCATCAAAATTTACCACGTAAAGCGAAACTCAAGAAAAAAAAAACAGCTACCCGATTCGGTAATTCATAAATTAGGGTTATGATTACGTAATTTTGATTTTGACTCTTTGAGCTTTGTCTTCAATTGCATATGTACTACTACATACAAATATTTCATTTTATACCTGTTAAGTTCTTGAATCTTTCCAACAAAACAGTCGAAGATTTAAACATAGGTCTGGGGTCTGGTCCGACACAGGACTCTTTTTTTTTTTCACAATAGCTTAATGATATTTATTAATGATTTATATAATGTTAATGTTATGTCAAAAGGGTTCGAACCGACAATAGTCAGCCGACTCTGAAGCATTTCATAGCGATTTTTGGAGATATAAAAATGTAAATTATGACAGGTTAAAAAGCCTCACAGCTGAACACCCACTCAGTTAAACAACTGAACTATGGGAGCTCAGCTGGCTAGAAATCCTTTGGCACTGCAACATATCATATATGAAGATTATTACATAATCGCTTACATAATATTAATGTTGTATTTACCAATTGGGGTTCAAACTCATGTCGATTCACTTAACACAAGGACCAAGACCAATCAACACATACCTTATTGTAATACAACAATACAACAATGGAATTCAATTAATTAATAATTCTATTTACAAAATGAACATTGAACATTGAACAGTAAGTACTAAGTACTGAATTCATACAGTGAAACATATTGAATTCACAGCCAAGAGAGTTCTTGGAAAGTTGCGCTTCTCAGAGCACAGAGAGTCAGAGACAATGATAGTGATCAGATCAATTACAATCACAATAAACAGTATAGCCACATGGTTTTCATATCACATTCAATGACTCATGAACATTGAAACTTCAAACTTCAAACTGGAGGCTTTGACTTTGGTGTTTGGAGATATGTATGTTCAATTTGTAACATCCACCGATTATATTATCATGGACCAATATGGCCCATGAATTAATATCTATACAGTAGTAGTACTAGTACAATCATCAGTGTACATCCTTCTAGGCTTCTAAGTTGGACAACGTCTCGTACGAATCATTGCTTTCATGACATAACTTATAATTTGCCACTCGGTTTACAGAATTTCGATGATTTCATGTATTGCTGTAGACGTACTTCTGTATCTGCATTATTTGCATTGGACATTGAGAAATTGAAGTTATGTACTGAGAATATTCACTAGATAATACAGTCACAAATATGAATCATACAATAATGATGCCCATGTACATACACCTTGGCATCAGTTACACTCATGACTCATGATACTAGATGACACTTAAGAATTAGAATTTAGCACGATGCGCAAGCTTCAACTCTAATCTTTTTCAGCTCCATATTTGTTATGCATGTTCCGGAGATAAACGCTGTCAATGAAGTTTCGTCATATTATTATCTCCGTTAACTCAGTTGGGAAATTTATAAAAGCACGGCCGTATATCTTTCACAGAATACTCACAGTTTGACTAATAGTAAATTCAAGTCCTCGAATCATTTGCATATTTAAGCAGGAGTTTAACCAGTTCTAGCATTCTGATAAAAAGGAGAACATTAGAAACCATCATATACCAACACTACATCTCTCCTTTCAGTTGGATATACTCAAGCTTACACCTGTTTTTCAACACTTTATTATTTATTTTTTTTTCGACTATCAACACCACACTAAAAACACTTGATTGCCACTGGGAATAATAAATACGCTTTGAATACGCTTACACCATGAGCGCTGACACTGAAAATAAGAGTGATGTTTTGCAGAAGAGACTGTTGACACCATTCTTGACAAAGTATGTGCCACCTATACCTGATGACTCTCAAAGAAAACGGTACCCATTGAGACATGCAAACATCATATCAAGAATCTTTTTTTGGTGGCTTCACCCAATCATGACGGTTGGGTACAAAAGAACCATTGACCCAAATGACTTGTTTTATTTGGAAGATGATATGAAAGTCGAAACCAATTATGTTATCTTTATGAATTATTTAGCAAAGATTTTAGAAAAGAGCAAGAAGGCACAATTGAAGAAGAATCCAAATCTAACGGAAGAAGAGTTGGAAAAAAATTTTGAATTTCCGAAAGCTGCAATTATTAAAGCATTGTTCTTAACTTTTAAATGGGACTACAGTTTGAGTATCTTGTATAAGGCCCTTGCTGATGTTGTCGGTGTTTTGACTCCATTATTAACTAAAGCTTTGGTTAACTTCATTGAGAAAAAAACTTATGTCCCATCCACACCAGTTGGAAAGGGTGTCGGCTATGCTGTCGGTACTGCTTGTATGCTTTGCGTCAATGGGATATTAATTAACCATTTCTTAGCCAATTCAATCACAACAGGTGCCCAATGTAAATCTGTTTTAATTACTGCAATCTTCAAAAAGTCCTTTATTGCAAGTGCAGAAACAAAACACAAGTTCCCAAATAGTAGATTGACAACATTGGTTGGTTCAGATTTACAAAGAATTGATCTCGCTATTGGGTTCCAACCATTTGGTATCACATTTTTAATTCCTGTTGCCATTGCCATTGCATTGTTGATTGTCAATATCGGTGTTGCTGCTTTGGTTGGTATTGCCATCTTTGTGGTGTCATTAGTATCAATCGGTTGGTATGCAAAGAAATTGATGGCGAAGCGTAGAATTGCTTCTAAATTGACTGATAAAAGAGTTGGGTTCATGCGTGAGATTTTGACTAATATGAAGATGATCAAGTTTTACTCTTGGGAAGATGCATATGAAGAAAATGTTAAGAAAGTTAGATCTCAGGAAATTAATATTATTTTCAAAATGCAAACAATTAGAAACTTTTTGACTGCTTATGCCATCTGCTTACCAACAATCACTTCTATGGTTGCTTTTTTGACATTGTATGGTATTTCCAAAGGAAGAAATGCTGCTGATATATTTTCTTCCTTAAGTTTGTTCAATGCATTGGCTCAACAAGTTATGATGTTGCCTTTGGCTTTGGCTACTGGTGCAGATGCATGGGTTGCGTTGACAAGAGTCCGTGCTTACTTGCAATCATCAGATGCAAAACCAGAAGAGGCTGATGGCTCGATTGATAAAGATATTACTGTTCCTGAAGATGTTGCGATTGAATTGAACAATGCTAGTTTTGAATGGGAAGAATTCCCAGAGGTTGAAGAAGAATTATCTCCAAAGGAAAAGAAGAATTTGGAAAAAGAAGAGAAGAAAGCTAAAAAGAAAGCCAAGAAGAATGCTAATAAGAAAGAAGGTAAAGCTAAAGAAGTCGATTTGGAAACTGATTCCTCAATTGAAAAAGTTGAAAGTGAAGAAGAAAAACCAACTGAAATAACTACCACCACCACTGCTTCTGGTGCTGTTGGAGGTCAAGATGAACATGAACAACAGAATGTCTTTCATGGGTTCTCCAACATCTCATTCAATGTTAAAAAGGGTGAATTTATCATCATCACTGGTCCTACTGGTTGTGGTAAATCTTCATTGTTAAATGCTTTGGCAGGTGTCATGAGTAAGAAAACAGGTACTCTGGGTGTTGGCGGTTCACTACTAATGTGCGGTCAACCCTGGGTGCAAAACGCAACAGTCAGAGAAAACATTGTATTTGGTGCTCCATGGGATGTTAAACGTTACAACGACGTTATTGAGGTGTGCTCATTAACCGATGATTTGAAAGTCTTCACAGCTGGGGATGCCACCGAGATTGGTGAACGTGGTATAACATTGAGTGGTGGTCAAAAGGCCAGAATAAACTTGGCTAGATCTGTTTATGCTAATAGAGATATCATTTTACTGGATGATGTGCTAAGTGCTGTTGATGCCAAAGTTGGTAGACATATCATGGAAGAATGTTTGGTTTCATACTTGGGCGATAAAACTAGAATTTTGGCAACACATCAATTGTCTCTTATCAACTCTGCTGATAGAATTATCTATTTGAATGGTGATGGTAAGGTGCACATTGGCACACAAGAAGAATTATTAGCCACTATTCCAGCATTCGTTTCATTAATGGAGTTTTCTAAAAAGAGTGAAAATGATGAGGAAGAAAGGGAAAAAGAAAAGGAAGCTGAAGAGTTGAAAGAAGTTGAATTGAAAAACAAATTGACTCAAACCACAACCAATGGCGAAAAGCCTTCTGGTGTCTTGGTGCAAGATGAAGAACGTGCTGTGAACAAGATTTCATTATCAGTTTATGGGGATTACATTCGTTCTGGGCGTGGTGTATTTAAAAATTTAGCAGTACCATTGGTTCTTTTATTGCTAACCTTGGATGTTTACACTTCATTGTTTACTAATGTTTGGTTATCTTTCTGGGTCAGTAAAAAGTTCAAACACCGTACTAATGGTTGGTATATTGGTATTTATGTGATGTTCACTGTTCTATCCATCATATTTATTACATTGGAGTATATTTTGATGTGTTATATGAGTACTAGAGCTGCAAAGTTGTTGAATTTGAGAGCAATGCAAAAGATTTTACATGCACCAATGTCATATATTGATACCACACCACTGGGTAGAATTTTGAACAGATTCACCAAGGACACCGATGCTTTGGATAATGAAACTGGTGAACAAGTGAGATTGTTTATTCACCCAGTTGCATCTGTTATTGGTATTTTGATCATGTGTATTATTTACTTGCCATGGTTTGCGATTGCCATTCCTCCATTGATGATAATGTTTGTGTGCATTGCATCCTTTTACCAAGCTTCTTCAAGAGAAATCAAGAGACTGGAAGCTATTCAGAGATCATTTGTTTTCACCAATCTTAACGAATCATTAAATGGTATGTCAACAATCAAAGCATATAATGCTGAAGAGAGATTCTTGGATAGAAACGATTATTATTTGAACAAAACGAATGAAGCTTATTTCATTGTATCTGCTAATCAAAGATGGTTAGGTATTCATTTGGATATTGTTGCTTGTTTTGTTGCTTTTATTATTTCCATTCTTGCTGTGACCAGACAATTCCATATCAGTGCAGCATCAGCAGGTTTGTTGATTTCATATGTGTTGCAATTAGCGGGGTTATTACCACTAATCATGAGAGCCTATACCCAAGTTGAGAATGAAATGAATTCTGTTGAAAGATTATGTTTCTATGCAAATAGTTTAGCCCAAGAAGCACCATACAGAATTGTTGAAAAGACCCCAGCTCCAGAATGGCCACAGCAAGGTGTGATCAAGTTTGATAATGCATCCATGAGTTATAGACCTGGGTTACCACTTGCTTTGAAGAATTTGAGTATTGAAACGAAGCCAGCTGAGAAGATTGGTATTTGTGGGAGAACCGGTGCCGGTAAATCTACAATCATGACAGCCTTGTACAGACTTTGTGAATTGGAACAAGGGAAGATTGAAATTGATGGTATTGATATCAGTACTATTGGTTTATACGATTTAAGATCACGTTTGTCTATTATTCCACAAGATCCAGTGTTATTCCAAGGTTCATTAAGAAAGAACTTGGACCCTTTCAGTGAACATGAAGATATGGTGTTGTGGGATGCATTAAGAAAGAGTGGGCTTGTTGAAGGTGATGTGTTAAATTCTGTGAAACAGCAATCCAAGAATGATAAGGATCTCCACAAGTTTCATTTGGACAAGTATGTTGAAGATGAAGGTTCTAATTTCTCACTTGGTGAACGTCAATTGATTGCTTTAGCTAGAGCCTTGGTGCGTAATTCCAAAATCTTGATTTTAGATGAAGCTACTTCGAGTGTTGATTATGAAACTGATGCTAAGATCCAACAGACTATTGTCAATGAGTTTTCCCACTGCACCATTCTATGTATTGCTCATAGATTAAAGACAATTTTGAACTATGATCGTATATTGGTTTTGGAACAAGGTGCCATTGAGCAGTTTGATGAACCATTAGTGTTGTACAATGAGCTTGGTGGTATCTTTAGACAAATGTGTGAAAGAAGTGAGATCACAAGTGCCGACTTCTGACTTCTAGCTTTATTATTAATACTTTGGGTTTTGTTATATGGTTATTATTTTCCACACAGTTTTTGGGTGTGTTGGTTCTGGTTCTGCTGGTTTAATTTAATTTTAATTTGTTATCTACCGTTGCTTGTCACTGCTACATGCATATACATAGTTATTGTTGTCATTCTTATATATAGTTCTTCAGACTTGTTGTCTTTATACATAGTTTATTTATTTGGTTAATATTTAATGCTTGATTGATTAGTTGGCCGTGTAGACCGTCTCTGCCTAGTCCGCCTAGCCTCCCAACAGGAGCCTCTGCCCGGAGAAGATGACTCCTGCTGAGCTCCCAGCCAAAAGTGGAAATTCTGCTGAGTCAGTGAAATTTCTGGAAAAAAAGTTTTGTCATCAAAAGACCCGAATATTTCTAATATCAACTTCATCTACCAATATTGTATTAAAGAGCTAGCTAGGATCAACGATGATACCCTGCAGATTAAACAGAAGCATATACAACAGAACAGCAACACTGGGCACCACGTTCAAAAGACTGCTCTCGATCCACACGGAAACCACCCCAAACGACAATGCTCTAAAGTTCCTACCATCAACTCCAGTGACACCAGGCGGTACTGTTGAGTTCCTGACCAAACAGCAAGCATTGGGATCACCACTGGCACGCAAGCTGTTTGCAGTCGATGGGATCAAGAGTGTGATGTTTGGTTCCAACTTCATCACTGTTGAGAAGGATGGCGGGTCGCAGTGGTTGGTTATCAAGCCCGAGGTGTTTAGCATTATTACAGAGAGCATCACTAGTGGTGAACAGATGCTTGATGCGCAAACGATGGAAAGAATGAGGAACAAGGAGGAGGAGTACGACGACGAGGATGACGATGACATTGTGGCGAATATTAAGGAGCTGATTGTGACGAGGATCAGACCTGCGATCCAGGAGGATGGTGGTGATATTGAGTTTGTTGAGTTCAACGAGGGTGTTGTTGTGTTGAGGTTGCGTGGTGCTTGTAGATCCTGTGACAGTTCCAGTGTGACGCTGAAGAATGGTATTGAGTCCATGTTGAAGTATTATATTGAAGAAGTTGATGAGGTTAGACAGATCGAGGAGGATGAAGAAGAAGAAGAAGAGGACCCAGTTACACAATTCAAGGCTAGAGAGTTTAGAAAGACTGCTCAGTGATGATTACGACATATTATACTGCTAATGATGGAAAATAGTACAGTTATATTGTAAATACAGTGCATAATAAACTACAAATAAACCATACAATAAATAAGAATACATGAATATTTTAATTTCTTATAACTTTTAGATTCACCAAGTTTTAATTATATATATGGCACTTTAATAAAACTCGTTATAAACCTGTTTATAAATCACTCTGTATAGGATTCTTTAGAGGGTTGTAATAAGCAGGAGCTTGAACAGGAGGAGGGCCTCTCATTGGAGGAGGAGCACCAGGATAATAAGCTGGAGGCATGACATAGACCCTTCTTGCATTTTCTCTCTTTTTATTCTTCTGGGCGAATGAAACATGGATAGGTCTTCCTTGTAGCACCGCACCATTCATTTGGACGAGAGCTCTTGATGCTTCATTTGTAGTGTGGTAGCACACGAAGCCAAACCCACGAGAGATGCCTTGGTCGGTGGTCATGATCTTTGCCGAGATGATGGATCCAAATGGAGCAAATGCAGCGTGCAAGGACTGGTCTGTGATGTCTGGGGACAAGTTCTTGATGTATAGGTTGGAATGCTGCTGGTTTGGGCCAGGCATTGGGAGGAACATTGGGAAGCTCTGAGGAGGGATGGCGTGTGCGTGTGGCAATGAAGGCACAGGGGACACTGGGACAACACCAGCAGCACCGTTGATGCCCTGTTGTGGTATGCTTGGTGATGGTATTATGAGCTGCTGTGGGATGTGTGGGGTGTGTTGCTGCTGCTGAGGATGAGGATGAGGGTGTTGTTGCTGTTGCTGTTGTTGTTGTTGATGATGATGGGATTGGTGTTGATGTTGAGATAAACCAGAAAGAACAGCAACGGCCTGGGCAGCAGCAGCAGCTTGAGCAGCGACAGTGGAAGGAGAAGAAGATGAGCGTGGTGGGAGTGCTGACAATGGGGATACACCTCTTTCATCACGACGTTGAGCCCTAGTGACGGAAAGAATGGACCCATCAAGGTCGTGGCCATCAAGTGCTTCTTTAGCCTTTACAGCACTTTCATGAGTTTTGAAATTGACAAACCCAAACCCTTTATTCTTTGTTGATGGCTCTTTAGCTGGTTCATTGGGGGTTTCTTTAGCTTTCTCTGAATCTTTAGGATCTTCGATTTCAGCATCCAACTCGTTTGGTTTATCCTCCTGTTGTTCAACCAATGGCAAAAAGGTTGAATTAATCTCACCAAACGGTTCAAACAACTTGAACAGATCATCATCAGAATAAGTGGAAGGTAAGTTTCTAACAAACAAATTGGTATAGTTTGATCTTTCAATCTCCAACCTTGACAATCTTTCCTTTTTGGAAATATGATGGTTTAAATACAACTTGGATCCATTGATCAACAACCCATTGAGCTTCTCGATGGCCTCATCTGCAGAATCACCATCAGCATAGTTGACAAAACCATATCCTTTACTACGGCCATATTCATCAGCAACGATCTTACAACTGACAATGGTGCCAAACGGTTCAAAGATCTTGTATAGGTCGTCATTGTCCACCTCAGCAACGAGCCCTCTGACGTAGATGTTTCCCGGGTGGGTCAACGCATCGAAGTCAATTGTCGCAGAGCCGTTCAGTTCCTGCTCGATGCGCTCTTTCAATCTGATGGCATCGCTCTTGTTGATGAACTTGATTCTTGTCTCTATGCCATCGATACTGTTCTTCTTCTTCTTGTCGTCACCAGCTTGTTCACCACCATCCAGCTCACCATCAACAACCAGTTTACCCTCTCCAGCACCGTCCAGCTCAATACCGTTTTCTTGTTTTCCAAGTTCTTGTTCTTTTCCATCTTCTTGTTCTTGGTGAGTAATATTGGTTGTTCTTGCAGTCAATATTTGGTACCCGCTAAAATCTTTGAGGATTGCAGAACAGTCTGAATATGTGGACACCACAGCGTTCGAGTTCAATGGCGAATGGTAGTGGTGGGTGTCCATGATGGATATATAATATTCTATGTGTAGATATCGATAGTATATGAATGGAGAAGAACAAGTTTCAGAGAGATGTTCTCCATCCATTTCTTGTCGGTTGGGTATTTTGTCTTATTTTTATACACTCCATCCGTCTGAGCCAGACCAGACTGAGGTGGTCGCTTGAACACTGGAGAGTCGAGACAATTACAGATCAGTCGAAGCAGAGGCAGAGGCAGAAGCAGAGAGTGTCACCATGAGTGATATTATTACAGAGGATGCGATGAGGTAAAAGAGGATGGTGTGGATCGGATGTACATATATACAGAGTCCAGACATATACTTATGTACCTATAAATTATAATTAATACCCTCCATCACAAGACAAGATAGAAAGGGCATCAATTCCCATGACAGATACCAACAGACAGATACCAATACACCACTACAGACAATCACTCTACAACCAACAAAACGATCCATAAAACAATTAAAGAAGTAAAATACAAAAATACACTAAAATACACTGGAAAAATAGAGAGGTAGTCAACAAAAAAAAAGGGAAAGAAGAGACAAAACAATAACTAAACTAAGCAGTAGTGATAGTGATAGTGGTAGTAATAGTGTTAACAGTAATACCAATTGGTATCATATTGTACAACATGTATCATAGTACACTTATTTTTTAGTGGTTCTACCCTTCTTCTTTGGAGCAGCCTTCTTTGCTGGAGCAGCCTTCTTGGTGGTGGTGGTAGCCTTCTTAGCCTTTGGCTTAGTCACCTTACCAGTAGCAGCAGCCTTCTTAGCTGGGGTCTTCTTAGTAGCAGCAGCAGCTTTCTTTGGAGCAGTTTTTTTGGTTTCGGCCTTTTTGGCTGCTGGAGCCTTTTTAGCAGAAGTTGATTTTGCAGGAGCCTTTTTGGTTCCGGTCTTTTTACCAGTGGCAGATGCCTTCTTTGGAGC
Source organism: Liangdongia berthetii (assembly GCA_030564525.1). Classification (NCBI taxonomy): domain Eukaryota; kingdom Fungi; phylum Ascomycota; class Saccharomycetes; order Phaffomycetales; family Wickerhamomycetaceae; genus Liangdongia; species Liangdongia berthetii. Next base: position 6,940 of record JAJLVX010000114.1, on the reverse strand, counting down.
AGCCTTCTTAGTGGTAGCTGGAGCCTTCTTAGCAGGAGCAGTGGTGGAAGCCTTCTTGGTGACCTTCTTGGCCTCAACAGGCTTCTTGTTCAACTTGACAGGACCAGCAGCACCTTTTGGTTGAACAAACAGTTCCTTTTCAACACCTCTTCTCAAGGCCAAATTGAATTGGGATTGGAAGTTTGGAGTGGAGGAGACATCAAAGTTGGATTGAATGTATTTCTTCAAAGCTTGTCTTGAAGAACCATTACGATCTTTCAAAGTGATGATAGCACTAGTGATCATTTCTATAAAAAAATGTTAGTATTCTTATGATTTCATTCAAAACAAAGTAGAAAAGATCAATGAGAAGTATAAAAACAACAACAAGATGATGAACTTACCACTATACTTTGGATGGGTGCTCTTAGCACTGACATTAGCTTTAGCCATTTCTGTATAACTTGAAGAGGAAGACGGGTGTGTATGAGACTTGTTGTTTTAAAAGATGATGATAAAACAAAACAAAACAAAACAAATAACTATTTTCTGGACAGAGTAGCAGTTGTTTGTTGGACCAAAAAAAGGGTGAATTGACTGAGTAACAAATAAAAGTGAAGTAAAGTAACGACAAAGGACCTTTAAACACTCCAAAGGGATATATTCTTTCTTGTTTATCTGTTGATGTTGATGTTGTTGTTGTTGGTTAAAATGAAAAGTCAAAAAACAGGATTTTCTCCAAAACAAAAACAAAACGCGTTTCTCAAAAAACAAAAAAAATCTGCGGGTTTTAAAATGGAGAATGCTGCTGCTGAAAGTGGCTAGAAGGGGGTAATGTTGTTAGGTGAGGTGTATAAATGATTACATATTCAGAATCTACAGTATCAGAAGATATATAAACCCACTTTAAAACACCAGATTCCAATAGGTATCCACCAAATAATCACACATCCAGTCCAATGTTTACCTTTTTTCATAGCCAAACTAAAAAAGTGTTGCCATGACAACAGCAACAAAGCCAAAAACAAAAACAACAAAGAAGACACGCAGATAAAGAGTTAAGTAGATGTGATTATGGTAGAAGGAGTATGATTATGAAGGAGATACCAGTAGATATTAGTAGATATATAAAGTATATGGATGTATGGATGTATGGATGTATAGTTCTTCAATTGATATGACAGTCACAAAGTTGAGCTGATCTGAATCTGATCAGTCACAATTCTTATCAACCGTGTCTTTCGATAACTAATAAACACAACTGCGGTAACTCCATGACAAGACAGACAATTAATATTCAAGCCATTGGTTTTAACTTCTGTTCATATAAAGATAAAAACCCTAGTTGATTATACGTTATACGACGTTGTTATCTATATTAATCTAGATTCTATTCACTGCACAACATTCAGCTATGCAGTTTGATGTTGCAGCTTACTACATAAATAATATAGTTCACATATCCAATTCTTTATAACCCATCACCAACTTTATCATCTTCTTCTTTTGCAAACGAAGTTAAAATATAAACGTTTCCCAAAAAGAAGAAACATGCACTTAGTAACAAACCTGGATAAAATGTAGACTCCCCAAGAAATTCCAACTTGTAAGCAAAATATAACCATGAAGCTTGAGAAACAACCCATAAAACCAGTAAGAATAACCCTTTGATCTTTTCAACACCGATGAAAACTGAATTTCTTAAATATAATGGCAAGAAAATCAAGAACCATATGAAATATTGAGATGTAATCACTTTATTGAATGTGACAAATGCAAATGTTTGTAATAATAATGTATCAACAAAACTTTGTTGAGTGTATCTTAATGGCAGCAAGATACCAGAAATTAACAACTGTGGAATGAATGCAAATTTGGTGAAATCAATTGGAATCACATTGGAGACATCAGAATTGGGGTTTAAAGCTGAACTGAAATATAACGAAATGTTATAAACTGAAAAATTGTGTCTATGATCTGTTCTAATGAAATGGTATAAATATGAATGGTATAAAAATTCATAGCCATAAGTATGATACATCACCAAACCTAATGATAATATTGTGATCAATGTAACCAAAATAAACTCAATGCTGCGTTCATTGAACAATGCAAAAAACTTACCACCAACTGTAGAACTTGTTAAAATCCAATTCTTAGACAAGTACAACACAATAGTTGGCAAATAAATAACAGGGTAAATCTTGAAATGAATAGCAATCCCTGCAAAAATCGCACTAGAGAAAACATGCCCAGTCAAGGCCAAATAAACAAACAGCATGACAAACACAGTCAACACACTCTCCGAACTACCACGAGTGGAAATCGTGATAACCATCGGATTCAACAACCAGATACTAGCAAGAACCAATCTCTTTGTTTCACTAAGCTTCGCACTCAACCCTAAAACCTTGTATATAACAACCCCTGTAACCAAATCACAAACCATAAAGACAACTTTCCCAAACGAATACCATGCACCGCCCCAGCTATTCGGCACTAGCATCCATGCCAACAGTGGCGTGTATCTGTATGTGTCTCGTTGATATGGAGATCTGCCATTGTAGACGTATTTGGCTGCATCACTGAAGACCAAGTAGTCAATGTCGGTGTATTTGACATCCATGTGAGTGTCTTGATATAGGCCAAAGAAGAAGAAGCCGATACGCAGTGCAATGGAGAGTAATAATAGTGGACCAAACCAATTGGAGGATTGTGGTGGTGTCACTACTGGAGCATCAGTGGATTCTTTATCAGTCTCTTGTGGTCGTTTAGCAGTACTTGTCATGTTTTGATGTTGGGTGTTGTATTGTGTTTAATTCGTTGTTGTTGTTCTCCATTAATTTTTGGTTGATGGCAAAAATCAAAAATCAAAATTGAACAACGACAACGAATTAAACACAATTAATAGAACACAACATGGATCAAACAGAAGTCTACAAACAGTTCGAGGCATTCGATTTTGACAATGAAGATTTTAAAGTAGGGCACATTTTGAGTTTTGTATTTACTCTGAACGTTAATAACATTTTTTTTTTATTGATAGAACGGCCTAGAGAATGTCTTTGAGTCATATCTAGAACAATTAAATCAAAATAAGGATGGCCAAGTAGAAGCCAAAGTGGCAACCTTGAATAGTGTGGAGAAGGACAGACTTACACTACAGGCTAAAAGCTTTTATTTTTGTCAACAAACTGGTAATATCCTAAGCATTGACGATTATGAGGAATGGAAAACCAACAAGCAAGACGAGCCTGAATATTCTTCAAAGTATGAACAAATCGTCGAAATGATCCTCTCTGGCAAAGAAAATGAAATTCCTGGTATCAAACAGATCCCAGATACCGTTCTTGAAGGGTCTTCCTCTGTTGCTAAAGCTGCACAACGAAAGAAACCATGGGAAGTGAATCAAGAAAAGACGGCTGCTGCTGCTGAGAAGGAGGAGGGTACAGAAGTTAAAGACAAAGATGTTGATGTAAATGAGGATAAGGATATCATACTCTAAAAATATTTACTTTAATATAATTCACATGGTTAAACGATTTTAATTTTGGTCTTTTTATGTAGAAAGCATTCAATGCATACATATAACTAAATCAAATACACATGATCGTTCGATAATTCTGATTGTTATTAAGGAAGAATGATTCTTTGCTTACACACACAGAACCACCAATTCATACTACACTATCTCAAAATCTGAATATGCATAGGTATTTCCTTTTATTTATTTATGATGCACCAGTGAATCTTAAAACAGCTTCAAAAGCAGCCAATGCAGCAGCATTTGCAGGGAACGATCTTAAGATTGATGGAACAAACCCCTTTGTGAAGCCTCTCAAACCTCTAGTTTGGTAAATTTCTTTAGTAGCAGCGATCCAACTGCTCAAGTTACCACTGAACTTATCGTTCGCTAATAGATATGACTTGACAACATCACTTGGGTACGCAGTGATCCAGAAACAAGAAGCTGAAAACCCACCGGCCCAGAAGTTGATTGCAAAATCACTCATCTTTGTATGCTCCTTCATGTATCTTGTGAAGATATCATATGTTCCCCACCATGTAATGAAATTGGTTCTAAAGATCAAGGTTGACAACAAACCTTTATACAACCCATTTGTGAATAACCCATGTTGCTTATAAACATCTTTTATGACAGAGATTGGCCCAGAGTATTTGTTACCAGTACTACCATACTGAACTTGTAATTTAATCTTGGCCAATTCAACAGGAGCAGCAATGAAAGAAACAGTCCACCCAGCCATAACACCAGCAATGACATGGCCTTTCAAATCCAATTTACCTTCCTCCTGATAGAAATTTCTTTGGATGATACGTCTATAGTTATGCAAGGACCCCAGCATCACGGAATCCATCAGGATCCAACCCACCAATGGAGGCGTGAACCCCAGGTAGAACCCCTTGATACCTTGTGTCTTTAGTGTCTTGTAGCAGCAGTCCAAGGGCCCAGTGAATCTCGTGGAATCAGTCTGTAGACGAACTTTGATGGTGTCGAATGGATGCCCGACAAGGTTCTTGGCCACACCAGAAAACACACCAGCAACGAACCCAATGTACCCGCCAGGGGCCTGTTTCTTCTTCTGTTGGGCTTCTTCTTGTGCCATTCTCGAATATTAATAATATTGCTATGTTGTATTTGGGTGGGTATTAATTCGAGTGTACTAGTCGAAGACTCGAAGGTTATGTAAATCTGGAGAAGTGAAAATATTTTAATTTTTGAACCTTTTTTCGCACCCCACCCAAACGAACATAATTAACCGATGCTTCAGATATTGAAGAATATAGAGGAACTACAACTACAACTGTAGGTGTGCTGTGAAGAGGTTGTTTATTATATGATTATCAATCAGATTCTATTAATCCTCATAGAAACAACCATCAACACCAAATCTCCCAATGATTCCTGTAGGTAGCCAACCTTCACTACCAACTCGTTCACCTCTATTGATAGCAGAGTCCAACTGTTCTTTATCAAATGGCCTACCAATGATAAATCCTCTAATACACAACTCACCATGTTTGGCTTCAATATCATGGTCAGCAGATTTGAATAGTTTGATTTCTAAAGACAAGGAGGAAGTTCCACAATTTCTCAACCTGTTATTGTTAAACACTCTGTAATCATAGAAATTTGTGTTTAAAATGGATCCAATCACACCAGGAATGAATCTTTCACAAATGATTCTGGCACCACAAATCACTCTTATCTGGTTCAACTCCGAACTAGTTAATTGTTTGTGTTGTGAATTGAATTGGTTGATGTATATTAATCTCAAGGATTTAAACTCTGGTGCTTGCGAAACCTCTGTAAAGATACCTTCACTGAACAAATGTTCAGATCTTGACTTCATAAGCTTTTGTTTCAATGGGAGTTCTGTGGATAACAATGGGCGTGCGGTGATGGATGTAGTTGATAATATGGTGGGCTCAAGTTTTTCAATTAGCTTTGCATTGAAATTTGACGATGAAGTTAATGAGATTGAACCACCAAACAGCAGCATTGCAAACACTTTAGGTAAAAATGTGATTGTTGATTCATCACAGGAAACCAGTAATTTATCCTCAGAACTCAATTCATGACCAATGGGTATTGTTTTCACAATTGATGAAACTGCACTTACAAAGTTTCTCTGTGTGTAAGTTGTTGTGATAAAATCATGTGTATCTTTCATTGGGATCCCAGAGTCGTACTCTGGTGTGTATTTGTATTCATACAACGGATCCTTGGAAGCAATAGGTAATTGTAATTCAGACCAATTGAGAATATTTTCTTGTTCAAATCTCTTGTTAGCATCAGAAGAAACAACAATGATTAACTTGTAATCAATCTTTATAGCAAATTTCAATTGTTCTTCACTTATAATCAAAACGTCAACATTTGGATCAATTCTTGGTAAATGGTTAAAATGATGGACAGTTAAGCCATATGCAAAACAAGTAAAACTTGAAACTAATCCATGGAAACTGTACAATGGAACAGCAACCCCAACAACAGAAACATTCTTGTCATTGAAAAATCTATTCAAATTCTTTAGAATGGAATTCAATTGCTGGATTGTGTATCTTGTAGCACCAGCATCAAACTCAACATAGCGCTCATCACCTCCATGATGGCTCTGAGTAACAACAACAGACCAGATATCTCTCAAGTTACCATCTCTCAGTCTGTACTCTTGCTTTATTTGTAAACCGGTAGCCAATGGTAAGCCATGAGGAACTTGGTTGTTTCTGTAGATGGCTGTCTCATCAGACTTTCTGGTTGCTGATATGTTTGATTGTTCGTTTAGTGCCAACTCATGAATATCCTTCTGGTATTCAAGGTATTTGGAGTATAGAAACGATGCGATGAAGAGCACAATTAAGAAGATGAACAGTTTGGTGATCATTGTAAACAGACAACATACAGCATAAATAAACAGATGATGAGATTGAGTGATACATCAAGTAAGAAAGCGTGTAATTGATTGGAATCGTTTAAAACAGGTGTTTTTATTTGGCAGGATTGATCTGGCAGAACAAATTGAAATTTGACAATCAAAAAAAGTTTTCAAAATCTTTGCGATGTGCGTCTTAAAACCGCTATTGGACAAAATACTGGACGAAACCGGAGTCGAACCGATGACCTTATGCTTGCAAGGCATACGCGCTACCAACTGCGCCATCCGCCCAAAATCGTTGCAGTGAAAAACAGGAACAAATCCACACTATGGTGCGAAGAATTGGAAATACTAGTTATTATAGGGATTAGGACCGATAGTTCAGTGGTAGGATCATAAACCAACTGACTGTTGTTAGTTCGAACCCTTTTGACAGATCATGATTTTACTATCAAAAATTCATTACGTTATCATCATTATCATTACATTACATCATATAACATACATATATCATCAATTATATTAAGCCACATGATTCCCAAGCAAGATTTATTACTAGA
>JAJLVX010000113.1:0-24662 GCA_030564525.1 Liangdongia berthetii | reverse complement strand
AAAACAGCGCTGAGTGACACCACAATCACACAAGACACCAGAAGTGTCGAGAAAGACTCAAAATCGCATAGAATTTAATAGGCGTTACCCTACCTTAAATTCCACGAATGGAAAAATTTGTTACTTTGTTACAGAGAACATTCGCATTTTTGCTAAGTAAGCGCTTAGTAATACATGTATTTCACGAATGATGTAAAAAACGTTACAGAGGTTATCTACTTATATGTAGCAACTTTGCAAGTAGGGGGGTCCTGAAACTCTCAGAAAGAGTTGGCGTTCCAGATAAGTTGTATTCCAGATAAGTTGTAGAAGCAATTAGATATTAACCGTAGTGGATTTAACTTTTAAACAGACCTTTTGATGGACAATTGAATGTGCTACGACTGCTTTTGTCTGTATCTGGGGTCTCTTTAACGTGCTTTTGCACTGTTTTAATTGTCGTTTTTGTTTTTCAAAACTGTGTGAATTCCGACCGTGTGATGAGTTCCGGTTTTGCTGAGCCTGGACTCTGGAGGCTAGAGAGAGCGCCCGAAGGGCGTTCGATCGCGAGGTGTGAGCCGGAGGCGAGCAGCTCGAGCTGGGTGCGCGTAGCGCAGGCAGCGATCGAAGATCAAGATTCAACAGTATCAACAATGAACATCTAACCATGTAAATGATGCTATCGAAGGAGATGGTAGAGGTTCTAATACTTTAGGAGCCTCGATTGACAATTGGTCAAATGATAATCATTGAGCCTGGTTGCTTCCTTCTTCAATCGCTGGCAGTCGAAGGTATATTAATCAGAAGTTGGTCGATCACATGGTTTTGATGTCATCTATTCATTACTATCACAGAACTAAGGAGATGTTATTACATGATGCCAATCATCAATGTAACATGTTTTGGGTCTTTAGATCTTATAAATGTTAATGAAGTTTTTCAATGCCTTTTATTCGGTGCTTAAAGATTATTCTGTTAATTAGTCAGGCACAAAGTCTACTATACACATAGAATAACAGAAGTGTCAACTCCATGCTCATATGTTGAATATTTGGCTTGATTGGTCTCGAGGTGGTCTTAGTATATCTTCAGCTGTTTTATTGATCGCATGGTGTCAGCTTGAGCTGTGTGCGCGCAGCGCAGCAGCGATCCAATATCAATATCAACATTATGAACTATTATTAAACTATTAATGTCATCATGCTCCAACCAACACATCATCTTCAAGTTTTATGCTGTGTGGAGAGAGCCCATAGGGCGATCGACCGCGAGGTGTGAAGACTTTCTGTTGTGAAGCTGGTTGCTTTGAACGATTAGCAGTGAATGGTAAGATTTGAATGCATAGAACGTTATGTGACCTTTGGGGACGTTACTTTGCCCTTTGTTGCTAAAACTGTGATGATTGATCATTGGTGGAGACTTCAGACTTCAGACTGATACTTACCGTGAACGTCGAGCGAAAATGCAATTCATTTGGAGACTCTTATGGCCAAGCGAGACGTGTGAGCCGAAGGCGATCAGCTCGAGCTGTGTGTGCGCAGTGATCCAATATCAACATCTAACGATCGTTCTCATTTCAAGAATCACTTTATTAGATGATTAATTATATGTTGGATTATGGAGAATTCATTTCTTCTCCTGATGAGATTAGCACTGATGCTACTGATAATGCTTTCGTTGATCCTCCCACTGTTGATGAACTGGATGGCTTGAAATTTAACTAATGGTATTTGTTAAATCTTCCGCTCTTTTTGCTACTTAATAAAACATCCTATTAAATCTGATTCAACATATCCATAACACCCCAAGCTCTAGCCACTTAAAATAGGTTTACCTATATCAGAAACTTATTTAAATCTTTATTAATTCCTATAAATATTAAGAATATGCAGAACCCTGCCAGCCGCGCAGCGCAAGAATTTCCATCGAATTTGGTAATTTACCGAAGCGAAGCGTAGGTGAAAATTACTAAATAATTCGATGTCCACAAATTCTTGTACCATATATTAAATAGGAGCTAAAGTTATAAAAATATACTGAAATTATAAATATATAATTTCAATAGGTTACAGAGTAGTAACTTAGTACCGGTTGATCTTTTAAAAAATCAGGATCAAGCTGCAGCTTCTAAAACTGAAACAAATTTGCCTTCACATGGAGCTGAAAGTTGTTCAATAGATCCAGCTTTTTGGTTCTTGATATCAATGACGATGGAATCATAATAATTCTTGATGTCGTCTCTAACATCATGTTCCATGACCCAATCAGCAACAAAGGCAACTTGATTATCCTTCTTCAAATTCTTGAAATCGGTATTGTGCATCATATCACGGAAAGTAACACACGAGTAATGGACATTGTTAGCTCTATGATATCTCAATCTTTCAGTGGCCTTAAGAGCCAATGGGATATCCTTTGGTGTTCTCTTGATACACTCGGCCATAACATAAGCATCTTCAATAGCTTGAGAACCACCTTGTCCAGAGTATGGAGTGTGGCAGTGACAAGCATCTCCAATAATAATAATATGACCATTCTTAGAAACCCAATTTTTCAATGTTTTTCTCCATGGAAGTTTATAATCAATGATTCTACCCTTTGGAGTAGTTTTAACAATCTCGATACATTCAGGTGCAAAACCTTTCATCCATGCTAACACATCTTCATTGGTTGATGGGAAAGACCATTTGTCTTTAATCTCATAGTTATCCTTGTGAGTAACAACCCAAGCAATATCCTGACCGTGGTTCCAACAATAGGCAAAGACATCAACACCAGAACCATACCAAACTTTAACAGTATCTTCTTCAGTTCTGATAAAATCTTTCAACAATGGATTGGCTCTCATTTCATCAGTGACATTATAGTATGATCTATAAACTGCTGAGCCACTATTGATGTTCTCATTTGGAGAGATACCAAAGATTTGTTCCAATGCAATTGACTTTGGACCATCTGCAGCAACGACAACATCTGCTTTCAAAACTTCACCATCGTCTAAAGTGACACTAGCAAAACCAATTTCATCAGAGTATTTAACAACACCTTTACCAACCAAGTATTTGACCCCAATTTCTTGTGCATACTTGACACAAATGTCTTGAAGCTTACCTCTGAGACCACTATATTGTCTGTAGTACCATTCTGGTTTGTGGTGAAATGGATCATTAAACAAGTGTTGACCATCGGCAGCATGGATTTGGAAATATTTGGCCTTGTTAACACCATTTGCAACAAGTTCTTTGGCAACTTTACCTTCACCCCATCTTGAAATGATAGTACCACCATTGGCGAAAAAGTCGATGATATCACCATATTGTTTGGTGTCAATGTATTTTTCAATCAATGTGACATCCATACCACGGTTTTTGCATTCAACAGCTGCAGTGATACCACCAAAACCGGCACCCACAACAATAACTTTAAGAGACATGATCAATTCAATGAACTAGACTCTAGTTAATTGATATTAATATTTTGATTATTTGAATAACAAAGATATTGGTTTCAAATATCCCACTGAATATTTATAGTTATATAACAAGTATCAAGTATCAAGTCTCAACTTTCAAGGCTGCAGACAATGGCCATGACATTCCTAAAACGACAAGTAATATAGTTTTATCATCACTATTCACAGATAATAGCTTGATATCTTAACTCATATAAACATTGAAGAATCAAGATCCATCCAATGTCCATTTTGTATTCAATCTTCCCTTTTCAGTAATTTGGCGAAAATCTAAAAATTACCCGTTCCGGAAATTAGGCGAATAAGATCAAAGCATCTTCAAAACTCAAAGTAAATAAAAGTTGGGATTTAGATCCTGTATCACATCCGTCCAGCACTTGTCTTTGAGCTTCCAAGTTGCCTCCATGATTCTCAATGCATTGAATGCGTTTTTGTTCCCAGATAAGCCCATCAACTCAAATCTTGTTTTGAAAAAAGATCTGTTGGATTCTTGTAACGTTTCACAACCGGCAATGAATATGGCAAAAGTTGAGCAACATTCAGAAGATGAACCACTTTCGATAAACTCTTCGAAATTCTTTTTAATGATGTTGCAAGATTCTTGAATTGAAGGTGATGCTCTAGGCAAATTTAGCACTCTTCTGTACATATGGATAAGACCAGCATGGTAAAAAACTCTGTTTGTAGCGTACAAGGTATCCAGTTCTTGAGTTTGTATATTGTTTCTCAAGGAATGGTTGTAAATGTTTGTCAATTTGGTTTTCCAAATCAATGCTTTGAATGTTAAATCTGAGGGAACACCAACAACCTGTGCTTCATTGATCATTTCTATCAATTCATCAAACATTATTAGAAAAGCAACATTAAAACCCAGAACCATATCAATTTTGTTGTTATTGTTCAAAGACAATGCTTCCCATAAACTAGTTAATTTGGTGATTCTTAATGAATTGATCACAGGGGTGGTACTTGATAAAGGTAATATAACATCCATATAACCTAACCAAATCAAAATGAAATATTTCATACGGTTCGAATCATCTTTCAAATCAAATAACCCAGACGATATAGAGTTGAAATCATCAATGTTATTGCTTCTCCAGTATTTATCCAAAAATAATTTCTTGCTGATATCCAAGTATAAAGTTTCAGTAGAGTCTGATTCACAAGAAAAGATTTTGAAACATGAGCACATAAGTGCAATCAACATTAAAGTATCTTGGTCTGTATGATCATTTATACAAATCAATTCCTTTGTAGCTTTACCACAAAGTGTTTTGAAAACATCTGGAGAACAACATTCTTCATTCAACATGAACCCTTTGTGCTTCAACGAATAAGCAACTAAGATAGACATCAATGAATCATTTTTCATAGCATATAGGGGCAATATCGAATAGAAAGGGTTTTTATTGTAAAAATATGGCGGCGCAGAAGCAATCAGATGTGCTGTAAAATTGCAATAAAATTCGAACGGATCCATCAACTTGGGAGGATTGAGGTGATCTTTTTGTTGTATAGATAAAAATGTATGTTTGGAGATGTTTGCTTTTTCAAATATTGTAAATGTTTTGCTTGCCTTTTCAGTGATCTCATAAATGAAGGAATCAACATTGAACTCCAAGGGGGTTTCCTCATCAAATGAAGTATTTATAGGGGACAATGATGACGATGATGATGGTGGTATTGGTATTGGGGATAATGATGGTGATGAAACTGCACCTACTGTTTGGATTGATGCTTGTTCTTTAACGTTGCCCTTGTTATTTGCTTTCTGTTGGAAAGTGTTGACAAATACAGATTCAATATTGACATTTTTTGTTGGAGCAGGTGTAGTTCGTTTGAAAGATGGTGTAGTTGTGGTTGAAACTTGATTTAGATTATTGACCCATTGCATCTTTATGTTATAATTGCATTGTAATCCCTTTTTAACACACCTTGAACAAATTGGTTTTATTTCATCGCACTTCACCTTGGCTGCTTTACAGTCAACACAACCAAACCTGCTTCTTTTCCATTTGGGTTTCTCCACACACAAACTCATAATTAAAGAAACAATGAAAATGTTTCAACAACTAGATTTCAGTAACTAATTTGAAGTTAAGTTTTGTTAATTAGATAGCTATATTTAATATATAAGTGATCATATATGAGGGTGTATAAATATTATTTAATGATTTTTTAAATTTCAATCTTATCTATGATCCCTCTGCTCGCGTTTAGCTTTCAATGTCGACTGATACATGTAATTGATGTACTTCAAATTTCAAACTTCAAGCTAGTATTGGGGCCTGTGAACACCATTACTGCAACAGTTAACTCCAAAGCTTCATAATATCAACATACTTTTTTCTATAGTTAATACGAATAGAAATAGTATTCTGAAATCTGTATATTCATGCATATGATTTATATGCACTTTACTTTTTGACAGACAAATATGCTACGTATAAACCAAACTCCTAAGTTCTTTACGCATAAACTTCGTGTAATGAATGCATGTATTATAGTCCCCACGAGTAATACACAAAAGTTTTCAATCTGACTTAATTTATTGGTTGAATGGATCCTCTTCGTCTTCATCCAAGTCCAACTTTCTCTTACCATTCAATTTCAATGCACCAAGCTGTTGTGTAGCAACTTGCTTCTTCACCTTTCTAGTCATCTTTTCAATTTCTTCTTCAGCATCACCGGATTCTTGCTCAGCATATTGTATCACTAATCTTCTACCCAACAAGTGCACACCTTGTAATTGGTCAATAGCACTCTCGGCTTCTTTTGGAAGCATAAACTCAACAAATGCAAAACCTCTAGCACTTCTATCAAACTTCTTTGGAACTCTAACAGATTTCAATTGACCAAAAGAGTTGAATAGTTCAAACACATCCTTTCTGGTGGCTTCAAATGGCAAGTTCTTAACAATGATTTTACCAGAAGTGGCCTTGTTCTTCTTAGTGGCAGCACCACTGATGACATTTTGACGATGTGATAGTTTCAACTGTAGCTTGTGTCCATCCAGAACATTGTTATCTAATAACTTAATTGCACGTTCAGCTTGTTCCTTAGTTTTGAACTCTGCAAAACCAAAACCCATGCTTTGTCTCTTGGTATTATCCTTTGGATCTGGTTTAGTCTTGACAGTAGCCATCAAGAAACCTTCAACATTCTTGAACAAATCAGTCAATTCAGTTGAAGTAGTGGAGAAATTCAAATTCTTGACAAACACAGATACAGTAGCACCTTCAAAAGTTTCAGTTTCTTGAGTCTCAATAAGATCTCTTGCAGATTCTTGAACTTCCTTCACATCTTCCACAACCGGTTTAGCATCAGTTGTAACAGTCTCACCAGCCTCTGGCTCTCTTGTGAACAAATCTTTAGGCCCTTTTTCCAAATAAATAATACTCTTCTTGAAACGTCTGTATGACAGCTTAGTAAAAGCAGATCTACCACTAGGTAAATCTCTAAATTGGACAATGGCAATAGTACCTGATGGTGGCATGATTACTCTCTTTATCTCACCATACGGTTGGAAAAGTTCCACAATCTCAGTCTCAGTAGTACCATATGGAAAGTTCTTGACCAATATTATGGAGTCATCACGTTCTTTACCTTCAAATTTAGTCAAATCAATACCTTTGCTTTCAAAGAACTTACGCACATCACCAATAACATGAGCTTCAGCCAATGCCTGTTTCACAGCAGAGTTTGAGTTTTCAGGATCGATCAAATCAGTCTTTGTAATACCCAAATCAGCAGCAATGGAATTCAGCACAGCATCATTGTTCATATACAATGAGTTCCATGCAAATTGTGATTTAGAAGCTTGCTGTTTCTTCTTCAACTCACGTTGTTTCTTCAATGGCAAGTTCTTCAAATCAAACTCATCAAGTTTATGATCTTTCTTCTCATCAGCAGGTATTATATGCAATAGACGACCTTGGAAAATTTGTTTATCCAGATCAATATATGCTTGAACAGCAGCTTCTGGGTCCACAAATTTGATGTATGCAAACCCCTTGGAGTTACCGTTTCTTGTATCAACAGCAATGTGAACTTCATCCAAAGCACCATACTTACCAAATAGTTGACTGAAATCTTCTTCTTTGGCTCCGTACAAAATGTTCCTTAAGAATAAACGCCCAGTTTGTTTAATCTTATTTATAGCCTTTTCCTCTTCTGTAAGTTCTGGTTCCTTTGGTGCTTCTTTCTTGATCAAATTGATTTCTCTTGCTGCTGGTTCAGATTCTTTGTCTCCTGTGGTTGTGGAATCTTTAGATTCTGAAGATTCACCTTCTTTAATACGTATTCTTCTCTTCTTTAACCATTCCAAATCAGAAATAGTCTCATCTTTAGCAGCATCATCCTTGATATCTCCCAATGGGATCATTTCTTCATCTTGTTGTTCTTCATCATCTTGATCCTTCTTGTCAAACTCTTCGTACTCATCATCACTCTCATTTTCTGGTAGCTTGAAAATTTCATCTGCAATTTTGTTATTGAACTTATCTTCAACAGAATCATCACCATTACTTTTCAATTGTAAGGCTTGTTCAAGCAATTTATTTGAAGGAGCACCATCTTCATTGATCACAACATCGTTAGACCAACTCTTTGCCTGGCTTGAAGGTTTCATGGTTTCAATAAATTCCTTCAACTTTGGATCATTGGCAATATCTTCATCAATCTTACTTTTCTTCTCCAGTTTTTGTTTCTTGTACTCTCTAGCCTTTTCTTCTCTAGCCAATTCACGTTCTTCACGTTGCTTAATACGTTCGTATGCTTCTCTCTTTTTCTGTTTAAAAGACTTTGGAACTTCAGGATCAGCAAAACTCTTAGCAAGCTCAACAGAGATCTTACAAGTATCGATGAAAGACCCATCAAAATATTTCACTGAGGATTCAGCATCTTCAGCATTCTTGAACCCAATAAATGCAAATCTTCTGGATTCACCTTGACGATTCTTCCTCAGCTTGACATCAGTGACTTCACCTTTCTTGGAAAAGTGGTCCTTCAAACGATCTTCAGTTAAGTACTTTGGTAAACCTTTAACAATAATACGGGACATTGGATCCTTTTTAATCTATTACTTTCTTTTGGTGTCTATTTTGATAATAGTTTCTTTTATTTATGTCTCTAAAATTTTTTTATATGCAGTAATGAATTCCGACCCGATGAGCTTTGAATTCCGAGGGAGTCTCAAAGGGTCTCAAAAGCAGAGCCAGAACGAAATAAAAAATCATATACTATTGGAGAATGATCATAAGTATATTTTTTGTAATTAATAATGTCTAGAAGGTGTATATGTACTTTATTTACTTGTATTTGAGTGTTTTGATGCGAATCTTGGATTTATTATCAGACCCAAAAGACCCGATAGTCTTGCATTATTGGTCTAAACAAGGACTATATGGTCTGAGAAAGAGGGAATGAGTCCCTTAAAAAGGATATGATTGACGGAGATTCGAGAATCTCTGATTTGGTTATCAACGATTTGGAATATTGCCTGTTTATAAAACGAGAAAATGGAATAGATGAGGAACTAGTCAATTCAATTGCACTGGAAGGCAAAAAAGCAGCTATACTGATATCATCAACGCAACATCCAATCTCATGGAGCCTAGCAAGACATCAAAGCCTTTCAAGTGTACAATCTGCAACACAGGTTTCACGAGAATCGAGAACCTGAAAAGACATTGCAAGCAGCACACTAACAAGAAGTATGCATGCCCGATCTGTGACCATGCCTTCTCGAGAAACGATGCTTTAAGAGTCCACATCAGCCGTGTTCATGATAAGGCGTTTGCAAACATCATCAAATCTACCCCGAATGAGATCAAATCAGATATGGCATCCCCTTTGGCTGATGTGTCTCGAGAGCAGGTGCTGGTGTTTTTAGAACAATACTGGGAGAACTTCCATCCTTCTTTTCCTTTGCTGCACCGTGGTGGGTATCATGTTCCTGATAATTACAAGGAGAATCCGTTGGTTTGTGTGATTTGTGCTATTGGTGCTCGATATATTCCCCAGGAGAAGTCAAGATCGGAGGATTTGTATACTTATGCGTTAAGAAGACTCGATGAGAGGCGTGATAATCAGCGTGTCAAACTTGGGGATATGAAAGCAACGGTGCTCTCGATTTATTATGGTATTTTCATTTGTTCTGGTGACTATTTTAAAAGATCCGTGAGTGATTTTGTTCAAGTGATTAGTGTTGCGAGAGAAACTGGTTTATTTCAAAATGATTTGTCTGACATCAGCACTCCAGAAGATGATTGGCATAGATTTATCAAAGTTGAATTAAGAAGACGGATTTCATACATTATTTTCTTAATTGACTGTCAATTGGCAATGTTGTTAAACTATTCCCCAAGCGTGTCATATTATGAAATCAAACACATGTTACCGTGTAATGAGGCACTATGGAATGCCAAAGATTGTGCTAAATGGAAGGCAGTTATGGAAACGTTGGATGAACCAGAGCCGAAGATTTCCTTCTTAGAAGAACTTCACAATGTGTTATGGTATGGAAAACCTGAAACACAAACAATTTCAGCATTCACCGCATTGTTACTGTTATCCGGTGTTTATGTGATGATAAGAAACACCACAGAGCTTTCTGGTATTTTGGAAAACAGTCCCACCCATATGATGAACCCATTCACAAGGTCGTCTAAGTTATGTGATGCCTTGAATGGATTATCCTCACTTGTTGTTGATATAGCTCCAAACAGTCCATTGAGAAGTACATGGGACTTATTTCAAGCCACTTTAAAACTTTCATATATCCAGCTTTTTGTGCCAGATCCATTGATGGCTTATGGTATTGTTGAAGCGACATTGGAGGCTACAATTACTTCATTGGCAACATTGGCAAAACAACAACCAGAACCAACAGAGAAATACAGAAGTTTTGCAAGAAGTTTGAATTTCAATGTTGATGATTACAATCAAATTCCATATCAGTCTTATTTGTTGGTGGGATATCATTTACCCTTTTTTCTTCTATCGTTTCAACCTGGAGGACAAGAAACTAGTCCTGTTTTTACATTGTTGTACTATAAAGTGGCATTGATAACTTGGCAAGTGTTAAACAATGTGATGAAAATATCAACTGGATTTACATTGGAGACTGTTGAGAATAGTATAGCCAAACAAGAATTTATCCAAAAGAAGGAAATTTTAGAGAAGTTAGCAATTGGTTTATTGACTGATGCGGGTATTAATTGTGCTGATGGGATACAAATCGAAGATTATGAAACCCGTATTATTGAATTGTTAAATTCTTATAATGTTTGGGGGATTGGGCCTTGTGCTGCATTGGTATTACAAGAGATCTTTGCTATAAATGATGTCATTGAGAAATAACATATATATTCAGTCAAGTCTTTCATGATGATGTAAAACTTTATCATAGTTTTTTGGGGAGAACCAAGCAAACAGTGGGAAATAAAAGACAAATGATGAAAAAAGGTTTCGTGCCAACAGATTAAGAATTTGTTTATGATTTTGAGAAACATGGTCATCAAAATAAAGAGCACTTGTTCCCAATAGCTTGTAGTCAATAATTTTGTCAACCACCAACCCGAGCAAACCACTTAAATATATAGGTTCATAAACTTGCAACATAGTCCACAATGGTAGATATTTGAACATCTTGAAAATTGGATCTTGTTGTTTTCCAGCTGTCGTGTAGTATTTCTTTTGATTAATAAATGATTTAGTGCACTTTACTCCAACATATACACTAAAAATCAAATAAAACAATACAGTTATTTCCTCACATGGATCAATGAAGATGGAATCCACATTGTATCTAATCAAGACCCTGCATATTGAAGTAGTAGTGTGGATCACCAGCAAAAATAATGCTAAGTAGTATGAATCAAAATTGTTATCATCCTCATTAGTTAATTGATAAACAGATTCTGGACAAGAATATTTGAAGAAAACAACAGTAGTTAAAGTCAGGTTAATATTAACGAGAAAATCATGAAACAAATTCTCGCATGCTCTTAAAAACACAGTGGATGAGGTATGACCCAGTAATTTGTAAAACACATACTCGTTTACGTTCTTTAAAACCATCTTCAATATACTAAAATGAAATTCAATCACAGTCAAATAAATCAAAGCCTTAATAAATGAAGGTAAAACTGTAAACTCTAATTTCATATTGGACCCCCATAAACAAATGAACAATACCCCAGGAATAGCAAATATTGGAAACTCAGAATAACGATGAAGCCAACTCCATTCTTCATCTTTTGCAAAATTAAAATCCCTGTTTGCTTGGGATGAGTAGACAAGCTGAAGAACATATCTATACTCATGCTCCAATTCTGGATAAACAAAATTGGAAACCTCAACGCAATAGTAACCAGGGGTTTTAATGATTATATTTTGTTCAAATACTTCAACCCAGGTTAGATAATTTTGAACCCACAAAGAATAGAAATCAATACCTTCTTTTTGCCTGTAAAGCTTAAGACCCCACATATCATCATAGCAATAACCAAATTTTATAGCTTCATTGTTGCAATAGTCCAAGACGTTCTGTTCACCAATGAATTGATATGATTCGTCAATTTGTGATGGTCGATAGACAAAGATTCTGGTAGTAGGTTTGTAATCAGAAAATATTTGAGCAGTGGAATTGTCACTCTTGTGGTATTTGATATAGAACTTGATAAACATACATTGTGGGTTTGTTTCATTTGCATAGAAAGGATAGCATGCCTTCTTTGTTTCAAATTTAGTCGAATCCAACTCAACAGTAGCAACACCAACAAGCACCTCGGAGTATGCTGTTACTATAAACAGACACAGTAGAAGCAACCCTTTTAATACCATCATGCTGAATTCTGGCTCCAAGTTTGAAGTGTTGATGAGTTTTGCTGTGTGTTCAATACTACCTTCAACTTCAACCTGCGTAGCATTGCGTCTTGTTACAATCTGATTAAGCCCTGTGCCAAAACAACAAGGGTCCTGACTCCTTCCATCATGTGATAATTGATTAATGGGATACACACAACCGCTAGTACATACATATACCCAAGACCCAAGTATCCATTTATTGTATAACGAAATGAATATGGAATATCCAATTTGTTTTGTTCCCCATAAATACGTCTTGCGTGCTGCATTTGGTTTCACTTATCGGTGCAACTTGCATATGTACGTACATGATATTATTTAATTGTTAGAAGCGCATTAGTACCACCGACAAGAAATTTCACAATTCACAGCCACTGCTGCGCTCATTTTGTAACGATGTTTGTGCTGTTTACATTACCACATTATGGGCCAACCTAACAACCATTGACTCTTGAATCTTGACCAATCAATCCACCGTTGTCCAGATGTCGGTGGGGATGTAGTTGCGACGCTCTTTCAATTGACAACAGTACAAACAAATCTTCATCAAATACCAGAATAGTATTGCAATAGTAATTAGCACATGCTATAACAGTGAACTACAACTGCGAACCCTGCTAACTTATTGATACACTCAATGTTGTTATCTTGCCACAATTAATACGAAAGCCCTCTTAATACTTATACCACTTTCTTGCATGAGATACACTAATGTCCAACTAAAATCCTCAAAAGTGTACCAAAACAAGAAATTAAAGAACTGTGCTATATTGATGGTAGATTAACATACGCACTATTATGGTACCACACAACTCAAAGCTTTTACCGGAAGCAAGCAGCCTTCAAAAGTCAAATACATCTCACTCGTAGTACATTATCAATAGTCCCAATCACGTGCAAATATGAGACTATTGGACTAATATTAGATACAAGGCCCATTTATCAAGACTTTTCAGGGTCCAAAGTCTCCAAAATCGCAAGGCATTAAAATCAAATTTGATAACAGCCCTGCAGGGTTTCGATTTGTTGTATCAATGAATCAAAATTCAAATTAATGTTGTGTGGGACAATAGATGACGGATGGCGGGACATAGTTCTTAATCTGTTTGTCACTTGGTGATGGTATCAAAGGGGAAGACACTGGACACTGGACAGTGACAGAGCCTTGGCGTTTTCTTGGTTGCAATCTCTAATTATGGGTTGTTGTTTATCTGGTATCTAATAACGGGTCGAAAGAATGTACCACCGCAGGATGGTACTTACAAGTTACTAGTAAAGCTTGTTGCGGCTTGGCCTTGCCTACTGAAATCAATGGTTTACTGCAGTGGTGCTGCAGCTTTATATCAATGGATGCTTCCATGGTTGATATCTATTATCCTGATTTGATACCGTGGGTATTCATGTTCATATAAAGACAGTAGCAGATCCTTCTGTTTGTTCATCTCTTTGCTTGATTTATTTCAGAACACATCAACACATCAGAAACATAACAGAGACACAACAACAATGAGCAAGGACATCGAACTAGGAATGTCAAAAGAAGGACCAATAGTCTCGGAGAAATACATCAGTGATGATGGTGATGCCACCGGTGAAGTTGTCAATTTGGGTGATGAGCTTGGGGACCACGACAAACCAGAACTAGGAAAAGACTTGAAACCAAGACATGTTGATATGCTGGCCATTGCAGGTGCTATTGGTACTGGTCTGATCATTGGTAGTGGGACTGCATTGAAGCGTGGTGGACCAGGCTCTCTATTAATATCGTATATTTTCACAGGGTATCTTATGTTGACTGTTTTACTATCATTGGGTGAAATGGCTGCATTTTCACCAATGGATAAGGCCTTCTCTGGGTATCCAGCTAGATACGTTGATAAAGCTTTGGGGTTTGCTGCTGGGTGGAACTATTTCTTCAAATACTCAATTTTAACAGCTACGAATTTAACAGCGACTGGGTTGATCATCCAATACTGGAGAAAAGATTTGAATGTTGGTATTTTCATTGCAGTCTTTTGGGTCGCAATCATGTTTTCTAATTGGTTCAATGTGAAATATTATGGTGAATTGGAGTTTTGGTCTGCTTTGGCAAAGTTCATTGTGCTTTTCATCTGTTTCATCACTTGTCTAGTCATCACCTGTGGGGGAGGTCCAAGTCATAAGACAATTGGGTTTCAATATTGGCACGAGGATGCATTTACTGAATACTTGGTCGAGGGCTCTACTGGTAGATTCTTGGGATTCTGGGCTTGTGTTGTCCAATCATGCTTTTCATACATTGGTTCAGAAGCCATTGGTATCGTGTTTGGTGAAACCCCAAACCCAAGAAAGAACATTCCAAAGGCCTCTAGAAAAGTTATCTTTAGAATCGTGGTGTTTTATATCTTTGGTGTTTTTATCTTAGGTCTTGCTGTCTCTCCAAAGAACAAGTTGATTGCCACAGCCTCTGGGTCCAATGCATCCGCATCTCCTTATGTTATTGCCTTCAAGACTGCAAACATTAAGGTGCTGCCTTCATTTATTAACGCCTGTCTACTGATTTTTGTTGGGTCTGCTGCAAACACTGATATCTATCTGGGTTCCAGAACAGTGTATGGGTTGGCTAAGGATGGATTAGCACCTAAATTCTTTTTGAAATTGAATAACAATGGTATTCCATACTTTGGGTGTCTAGCCACTGGTATTTTGGGGTTCTTGTCTTTTCTAAATACAGCTGAATCTTCAGCTACAGTTTTTGGTTACTTCTCCAGTACAGCAACAGTCTTTGGTATTTTAAATTGGTTAAACATCTTACTTGCATATATTGGATACTACAATGCCACTGTTAAACAAAATGTCAACAGAGATGATATACCATTCAGAATGTGGGGTCAACCATACAATGCTTACTTCACTGCTGGATTCATCATGATCATCATCTTCTTTAATGGATACAATGCCTTCATCCACAAATTTGATTACAAGACTTTTATCACCACTTATATTGGTCTAGCTGCTTATATTATTATGATTGTTGGGTACAAGCTGTTGTATAAGACAAAGAAGGTGCACGCTGAAACTGCCCAATTATATAATTACAAAGGTTAAGAATTAGATGGTGCAATGTATTGTTATACATTGATTCAATGCCCACTAAAACCATGATTTGGCTGTTTTGTTATTAAAATTCACATGCATAATTTGATATTCTGTATATAACAATTTAATTGTAGTGGTAATAAGTATGTATTACCTCTAATATCGATACAAATGTGTTCAAATCGACATGTGATCGCATTCACAAATCCGATGTCTTTCAGAGAGGCTTTGGAAAATGAGAGAAAAGGAAACGGCACCAAAACTTGATGATGATATGATACAAGCTTCGAAACAAGGAGAACAGATATTGTGTTTATTTATTCCCAAAAACATTGCTTGAACAAGTGATAGTATATCCACAGCCAAAACAACCCAAACCCACCAAAAGACAATGAAGTATTTGCAAGCACCCACAAGTCTGGGTATCTGGCTGGTGGGTCAACGAACATGTCGACTGCATGTATGACAACCATACCCAAGTATGACAATAGGATTACAATCTTCCAAAACCAGCTAGAAGGCAACCCTTGTCTCTTTTGGATAGTCTTGTGGATGACACTGATGGATGGACCTGGTGTTAAGAATTTTGGTAAAAAGTTTGGAGTGATGAAACTCAAGTTACCAAATAACCAGTTGGATAATAGGAACAATGCAAAATATTGTAGAATTAGTTGATCCTTCTTTAATAATGGCCATAAACTAAACAAAGCAACATTATTCATCCATGCAACCATAGCAAAATGGTCAGTGTTTTTGGTGGAATACAACAGTGTGATTGGTAATAGTGGCAATAGAATGGATTTTTCATGGACTTGGAAACTGAAAAAGAAGAAGGATAGTGAACAAGCAGCTAAAGCCCATGGTAACAAATGTTTCTTTGGATATCTGAAAATAACCAAACAACTTGGTAACATACCACCCAAGGTTAATAACAATGAATATAGTTGTAATTGTTGTTGTGAAAAGATGTTTTTGAATTTAATAAAAATGTTTGTGAAACACCAAAAATTGGCAACTTTATCTTCAAATAACCCTCTAGCGAATGGAAAAATTCTATGAATGGATTGTAACAAGTTATCAACGTCGCCAAAAATTATCAATGGAGCAAATAGTACAATGAATGACAAGACTGTGGCAATCCCAATCATAATCAATCTGAATATGTCGATTCTGTAGTTCTTCCAATCAATGCATCTCCCCAATAAATAAAAGAATATGACAGGTGAATAGTATAGTGTCATTTGCTTGAACCCTAGAGCAAGCACAAAGAATGTCGCAGCCATTAAATAATTATCATAGTATAAGTTATCGATTGCCCATAGTGTAAACCCAAGCATAACAGTGTTATACTGGAAATGTCCATGATCAATAAGCAAAGAAGCTGGTTGGAATAAGATGGCAGCAGCAACAATCGTTTGATCAATTGGTGATTGTTTGATATGTTTCCCATTCCATCTTGTAAATGCAAAAACAGCAGGCATGTAAATAAGAGCCTCACTGATAATCACGGTGAATCTCATGTATGATTTCAAATTAACAGTCTCAATACCTCTAGATGAATCCAAAGCAAACCAAGATTGATCAATCAATGACCCTAGTTTACCTAATAACCAAGAATGGTATGCAGTTAATGGTGGATAATCTAGCCCCCAATATTCCAAATCATACCAATACCACTGAGCAATTGGTAAATGCTGTGTGATCTCCATCCAGTGTCTTTGTGCCTCAAAATCACCAAACATTGGTGGTGTGTTATACCCAGAATAAGAACCGAATCCAACAGCAGATCTAATGATGATTGCAAAGATGACAACAATGTATCTAGCAGCCCATTGGTTTTGAGATTTCTTGAAGGGGTATAAAAAGTCATATATAGCGGAGCCATAAAACAGCTGACTTGGATCAGACTTCAGCTTTATTGTTTTCGATGGCATTGTTTGTTGTTGGGAAGTAATGGTGAATGCAAAATATCAACACCATCAGTAAACAAAAGACACACACGCTGCCAAAGTTGACAGTTATTTTGAAATGCCCTCGGAATGTTAGTGATCCGAGGGTGTGTTGATTTGGCTAGGCGACACTGGAATTTTCAAAATTCGTAAATCTGTTCCTCGTGGCCCAATGGTCACGGCGTCTGGCTACGATTTAGTAGTTACTTCTGAAACCAGAAGATTCCAGGTTCGACTCCTGGCGGGGAAGATTTATGTCTATTTTTAAGTGACAATTGCTTTCTTGAGTTTTAAATTCGATTTTTTTTTTTGGTAAACTATGAGCTACTTCGAGTGATAAACACATTAAATACACACTACGTTCCGGGGCCTACGTTCTATTCGATTACCATGACCACCCTTGTAATGATCACATGTATTTTAAATTTGATATTGGTTCGAGTTGCGATTTGAAATTTTTCTGCAGGCCAAAAAAAATTCTCATGACATAAACTATCAAATCAAGAAATTAACAAAATATAGTACACAGCAAAGAATAATTCAGCCATGTCAGGATTATTTGTCAAGGAAGATGACGACGAAGACGTCTCGATGCACACACTACCGACTTTGCACGAAAACCAAACCTCAGAACTCGACCAAGTTGATGACCCAGTGGTGAGAGAAATCCCAATCAACATCATCAAAACAGACAAACGTGTTCAAGTGCTACAGTACCCAGGCCGTCCAGCCACCAGGCAATTCAGAAGTGGTAAGGGAACTGCTATTGTGTCCGCCAGACAAAAGGCCTCTGTTGATTTGTTTGAAGTTGAAGTACCATTGAATGAAGAAAAATTTTTCGATATGCACAAGAGTGATAGCTGGGGCGAGTTGAAGACACAACAATTGGCTGGTGTGTTGATCCGCAATGATGGGTACTATGCTGCATCTGTGCGAAATGGGGAAATCAATTTGGTTCCTATTGATAGAACTGCTCAGATGAGACCTTGCTTTAACTATATTGATAAGGAAGTTTTATTGAGAAAAGAAGCACATAACCTTGCCAATCACAACAACATTAATAATTACAACGGAGGTCTTGGTACCCAGGTTGTGCAAATGACTGTTAAGAACTCCACTGATAATACTCCAAGATTAGGTGAAGCATTGAAAACAAGAAAGGAAGCTGATGAACAAGAATATGTAAACATTGAATGGAAAGATGTCGATGATTTAGACACTCGTGAGCAGAGAGAACAAACTTTTGAACTGAGCAAGAAACAACCATTGTTCACAACTACTACTGAAGCTGAGTACTTGGATGCATTGTTTAGGGAAACTACAATTGAGCATTTGTAATATATGATTAATAATGTATTTAATCCCATGTTGTAGTCAACCACAGTTCTTCCGTTCATTCACTTTATGCTTCATTCAAGTTAATACACTCTCAAATTGATCCATACTCTCAAATTGATCCTGTTGTGCCACTCTTCTTAAAACCTCCTTCTTCGAACTCTCTTGAACATCACCAGCAAGTAGCAATTCATCTAGAATGTGATAGGCTTTCTGGAAATTGAAGATGATATCTAGTTCACACACATTTCCGTACGCCTTATCCATTTGTTCCACATATCTATGTATGATTTCTAGTGTCAGCAATTCATTGTCGTTGTTATCAATGCCAGCAATGAAAAATAAAGACGCATATCTTCTGTATACAATTTTAGTGTCTTAAAAAAAGTTAGTATATATCGTACATTTTAATCCATCAACAGGCAATTTCACTGACCTTTATATTCTGAAACGTTGCACATTTTAGCACGGCGAGCCAACACCAATGCTGTCAATTCTCTGGTGATCTTGGCCTTGTCCTTCTGAGACATTGGGATATACCATTTCGTAAGTCTCACTTTCCCTTGTCTGGATAATAGAATCAAAAAGTTGACGCCCATTTTAACCTGCTGCTGATTATTAGTTATTCT
Source organism: Liangdongia berthetii (assembly GCA_030564525.1). Lineage (NCBI taxonomy): Eukaryota > Fungi > Ascomycota > Saccharomycetes > Phaffomycetales > Wickerhamomycetaceae > Liangdongia > Liangdongia berthetii. The sequence goes on along the minus strand of JAJLVX010000113.1, from coordinate 5,346 downwards.
GTTATTGTTGTTGTTCCTTTGAAATGGTTCCTTCATTGGCGTTTTGAATTTGGTGATGAAAACAAAAACAGAAACATCCAGACACCAATTATGTCCCTTTGATGGCGAGGATTATTCTGAAAGTTGTAAGATCTAATATTCAATTTAGTTACACTCTACAATGTATTAATTAGATAATACGTTAGTCTTTAAAGTTTATTACGTTAATGAACATTGAATCTTGATTTTTTATTCCCAGATTGAACGATTAAACTCGAAATTGAAGTTTATTCTCTGATCTCAGGAGTCAATTGATTCACAATTCTATCGCCCAAATGCTGAAACTTCTCAATCAAGTCTTCTGTTGACTCTTTCAAAACATTTGTTGGCTTGTTTGCTGTTTCAGCCAAAGATGGTCCTTTTTTAACCATACTACTCAACAACTCGAAGATGAATTGGGCTCCCGCCAAAGCAGTGACTTCATTATTATCATATGCAGGAGAAACTTCAACCAAATCAGCCCCAACAATGTTCAACACTTCCAACTTTCTCAAGATATAAATCATTTCTCTAGTTGTCAAACCACCTGGCTCTGGAGTACCGGTACCTGGAGCAATAGATGGATCCAAAACATCGATATCAATACTAATGTAAACTGGAACATCTGTTGGGACTCTGCTCAAAATCTTGTTGACAAATCCATCAACACCGAGGTGCAACATTTCATCGGCATGAATTCTTCCATAACCTTGCTTATCATCATCGTCATAATCACCCAAATTCATGATTCTGGTTCTCAAACCAACGTGCATGTTAGTATCTTCACTCAACAACCCTTCTTTGTGAGCCATCCATAGCATTGACCCATGGGTGAACTTGCTTTGTTCACTATCCCAGTATGATCTTCTTCTGTTTGGCACCCAAGTATCCAAATGTGAATCAAAATGAATCAAACTGATTGGGCCATATTTGGTGTACAAGCTTCTCAAAGCTGGCAAAGTGATTGCATGATCACCACCCAAGGAAATCATTCTTGGAATACTAGCTGATGAATTGGATCCTGGAGTCTTGTGGTCCATGATGTTTTGGTAACCTTTAGTCATTTGCTTCAATGCCAAATTGTTATCCACTGGTGTAATTGGAATATCACCACAGTCAATGACTTTGGCCCAGTCAGCTAATGGATTGAGACCAGCTCTTAAGTTGTAAGCAGAATATGGAATCTGACGTCTTGAAGCAGTTCTCAATGCACTTGGACCAAATCTAGCACCAGGTCTATATGAAGTTGCAGTATCAAATGGGATACCAATTAGTGCAATATCGTATTCAGTATCTGGCTCAACAAGACATTTGGAGAATGGTAAGTGTGCAAAAGTGCTTAAACCAGTGAACTGTAGGTCTTGACCCCACAGCTCTTGTAAAGTTGGGTTTTCAACAGTGCTTGATTCATATTCTGGATCAAGAACATAGTTTTTGATCTCAAAAGAAGAGACGCCACTGATTGATGCAAGAGCAGCTGCTAGTAGTAACTTCATCAATGAACGAATATCACTAAGCGGATAGTATTAACTAGAACTCACTGCTCAGCACTCCCTGCTCGATAGTATCAGATCATGAGATCATTGTACCTTTAAATGGTTTATAGGTATTAGATACTAGCTGCAAATGCGGAATTCATCATTGTTTATCTCGGAATATTATTCCTCAAATACACATATAAGTCTCGCTGATACTATAAATTAAAGACTTAAGACTCATATGTTCTTAAGCGACTGCCTCCTCGCCGGAATTCAGCGTTGTTTATCACGCAAACCTCCTTCAAACTTTGGCTAATAGCTATAACATCAAGTATTGGAGACTGGAGTTGACAGTTGTAACTTGTAACTTTAATCTCTTTGTAATTACCAGTAACCAAGCTAAAGATTAAACTAAAGTCTAACACCGTCGACTTCGCATTTTTTGTTATCTCCATTTTACCTTGTTTAATGCAACGTCTATTATTTTGGAAATCCTTGCGACAGTAATTTCTGCATAAATCTGCATATCGACGAAATTTCCCCTTTCGGAGAATTAATGTATCTAGTTACTAGTACATATGTACCACTAGTTTATTATTTATAAATTATGATCGTATGTGCCTCCTCCATCTATTAGTGGGAGTGTGAAATAATAGATTGTACATATTCTACAGAGTTTTACAGCAGTTGAGCAACAGTAAATAGTATGTCCATTCCAAAAGAAATTGTCATTGTCGGTGCAGGTGTGTTTGGCTTGTCAACCACTATAGCACTTGCAAAGAGATATCCAGATGTTCAGATCCATCTTGTTGATCGTATGGAGCCACCAGTGAGTGATGGTACAAGTGTTGATTCATCAAGGTGCTTAAGAATTGATTACACCGATATGGTTTATTCAAAGCTTGCTGCCGAATCTATGGAAGTTATCAAGAACGATTCTGAGATTTCACAATATTTTCATGAAGTTGGGATGAGTGGTTATTATGACGGTGAAAAGGGCATTCCAGAAGATGAATATTTGCTGGAATTGAAATCCGCACAAATTTATCATGAAAAGGCCCCAGAAAAAATTGTTTATAACAAAGATTATGAAGATGTGTACAAGGGTTTGAATGGTGCAAATTCAGTTCCATTAACAACAGAACAGTTGGGATCAGAAAAGCGAAGATGGAAAACTGGATATATCAACCTCACAGATGGATTTATTGATGCAAGAATGGCAATAAAAACTTACTATGAGCGTGCAAGGGCCTTTAATAATGTCAAGTTTACTTTTCAACCAGTTGCTTCAATTGATTATTTTGCTGGCACCAACAAAGCAAAAGGTGTGATTTTAGAGGGTGGATCTAAAATTTCCGCTGATTTGGTTATTCTTTCTGCTGGGGCATGGACTTGTAAACTTGTTGATTTAAGACCAGTATGTTATTCATTTGCCATTGAAGTGGTTTATTTTGACATTACAAAAGAGGAGGAGAAAATGTGGGAAAACATGCCAGTTGGATGTAACTTCTCGTTGGGAATCAATTTCTTCCCACCATATAAAGGCCAATTTAAAGTGTTGAGGCATGCAAGAGTTCCTTATGTCAATAGAGTTGAAATTCCAGATCCAGCACCTGGAAAGGAAGGTTCAACAATAGCTTCTTTACCAAGAACCAAAGTTGATTATCCAACAGATTTGATCCCAAAAGAAGCTGAAGATGATATTAGAAGTTTAATTAAGGAGGTTTTCCCAACAGTTGTTAATCGTCCATTTGCACAAACAAAACTTTGCTGGGATACTGAAACCACAACATTTAATTTCTTAATTGACTATCATCCAAACTTGGAAAACGTTCTTATTGCAAATGGTGGTTCTGGTCATGCTTGGAAGTTTGTTGCAATTATTGGTGATAAAAATATTGTTGATTTTCTTGTTGGCAAGTTAGATCATGAACTGGTTGAGAAATGGAGTTGGACTGAAAAGGTTAAATCTGGGTTCAAGTACTCAGATAAAGAAAGACCAAACATTGCTGAAGTTATGAGAAGTACAAATTATAAGTAATGGTTGATATTAATAAAATATCTCTAGCTGGCGTTTTGAAATAAGATCGACCCTATATAATTATAATTCTATATATATATAGAATCAAAATGTTATATAATATTGCGATATAAATATACCACGTCAAGTGTTGTACTTTGGATTTATTATATTCATTTATAACTTTTTCACCCATGAAGCATTAATACCAATTCGACTGCGAATGCGTCATCACTATAAGAGACGAAGATTATTTCGGATTAATACTGGAATTAATATTTATATAACCTGTTACCAAGTAGGCTCGTATTACGTGTTCAGTGTTCACCAGTGTGTACGGTATTGTATTTTCTTTTGTTTTAATTAGAGATCTATGTGATGTGTATCCATCATCCATGTACCTAGCAGGAGTATCATGCAGCGTTCAAAATTGTAATTGGCTGTTCACATACTTTGAAAGGTAATCACGGTTACTAATGGTAGCTTGAACAACAGACCACAGTTGATCGACGGTCCTACCATTTATTATGGAGCTTATTGGCAGGGAAAAGTAACTTCAAAGTTCAAACTTCTGCAAATGTCGTTAACAGTTGTATTACAGGTACATATGTACTATAAACTATCACACTTGTGTGGGTCTAGAGCATATTACATAAGTAATTACGTAACATCCAAATGATGTTGTCGAGCCAGGTGAAAAGTTTTATGAATGAAATAGTTTTTACATAGTTTATTATAAAGGAGGAGATTAAATGTTATAAATTACCTGTATATAAAATGAAGGGTCTAGTCACTAGACTGTGAAAGGTTATGACGCCTTTAAACTAATTCCTACTGTAAAGTTTCTGGAACCTTTGTTTCATTGGTTATTTCATAATGGTGATTCGATAGTTCAATTTTTGTTTGGTACTTGGGTTGGGTGAAAATTTTTTCATTACCATATACTAGACGAGCCTATTATATTGAACATTCGAATTACACTTCTCCACCATTGGACTTCTTTAACACTGGTTGCGGTGTCTGATGGTTATTCTTGTTTTCCAATAATGAATTCTATGTTGTGTTTCAACTGTTTGTCTGGCTCATGGTTATCTTGTCAAATTGGCACGTACGACAGAGGTGGTACGAAAAAGTGATGCGTTTGAGTGTGTTAAGGTTGAGTGATTCTGGTGTTAATGATACGTTATGTTAATCATTTGATTTTGGTCAAAGTTTCATCCAATGATACAATTTGAATTCTATTTATTTGGTTTACGTTATTTTGGTTACAATTACGAAAATTTTAATGGTGCTACAAGTTATTCCTATCCAGTGTATTGGATAATGCTGTTAATTAATTTTACAAAAGTTACCAAAGGTCAATCATTACAGTTTTTTCTAAACATTAACGATTGATGCGCTGTACTTCGGTATGAGTGAGTTTACAACAGGGTTTGCTAGAGTTGTCTTATATGATAGTCCGCTACTATACAATTCAGTTGTTTTCTTACGTTTTTTCTGGTAACCACATATGTTTATAGGGTTTTTCAAAGCTTGAGGATTTTTTCCGTAGGGTTTATGCACGTTTGTGTTTCAATGCACATTTCATGCATAAGCTTTTTTCTCGACATCAGCCAACAGTTTTTCTCGACATTAAGGATTTTTGCACTTGTTTGTTTACAATTATTAACAGCTATAAACAACTATTAACAACAAATGAACAATAACCCACAATCAAAGATCACAAAACCCACGAAGAAGAGGGAAAGAAAGGCGCTAAATGATATTACCAATGAATCATCAACTACATCGTCGAAATTTAAAATCAAGGAGCATTTGAACCATGGAATT
>JAJLVX010000112.1:0-24686 GCA_030564525.1 Liangdongia berthetii | reverse complement strand
AGGCATCCACCAAAAGATTATGCAAATGCTTTTGGAGGGTGCAATTGGAGGATGTTTGATGGATAATAATGTTGCATTTCTGATTGAGTTTCCCTGGGAAGACATCAACGATATGATTACAGAATTGAGAGTGTTGCTTAGTGATTTAAAGAAGCTAGAGGCAATCATGAATAAGGGAAACAATTGTTTACAAAAGCTGCCAACCAGTGCAAATACAGGAAACTTTTGTTATCGAATTGATGGATACGGCCACCACTGTTTTGAGCTTAAAAAAATCAAGATGAAGGTGGTATACAATGCTTTGTGGGAAGGTAATCCCATTGAGGGAGAAGAAAAACCGCAGGCTATGGGTGAGCCGTTGTTAAAGTTTATATTGTATTGTGTTGATAAGGATAAGTCATTGATGAAAAAGAATCTTGGAATAACAAAACGTTCAAGGACATGGGTGGATAGTAAAGGTGGTGTGTTTATTGACTTATTAAAAGAATTGGAGACATATTCAAAAAATGATTATAGAACCCTTCTTTGTTTGAACAATATTATGATCATGAATCACATTTTAGATGTTAATTAGGGAGACGTTGATTATCAACCAGATGGTTTCAAGAAGAGAAAGTTTAGAGGATCTAAAGGGTCAACTGTCAATGAAATGAACAATAATATATAATATTTTGTGGACTATATGAGTTGTTACACAAGTTTAACATGGGTGCACTTTGATTTATGCCCAAGTATGAAGGATCATGTTGGGATAAATGATCTTAACCATCATGTATCCAGCTGCCTAAAGAATGATAAAATTAGATTACATCATATACCAGAAGTTTATTATTCGTCATGATTACAGTTACAATCAAAAATTCAATGATCTAATGATATTATATTCAAACTCTTGATTTTATACCAGCAAGTTGATTCATTGACTGAGAAACAAGATTGCTACTGCCGATGGTTCAAATGACGAGGTTGGATCATTACAAGTCTTCACTATCAATTGCGTCTTACTGAATTCACTTAATTTCCAACAGCTACAGCTACAAGATCAGACAATTTATTATATTTTCTACCTGCAACTTTTAATTTATATTAACTAGCTATGAACACTATTTTAACTTATCCAAAATATCCCCTGCTTGTTCTGGTAACATTGCATACAAAAAATCTACAAACATGACCCAATCGTGATTTATGGCTGCTAAAAATTTCTTTTCATCCACATTTGCTTGATCTCTCTCTAACTGATTAATAGCATTCTGATCAAATCTTCTTCCTTGCTTCTTCATTGACTTATTAATAGCAGTTCGTGACTTCTTATTTGCTATGCTCGATACACCGTAGTCTATTAGAAAAACCGTTCCATTATGACAAATGATGTTTGCCCTCTTAATGTCACCATGACAGATTCCAGCAGCATGGAGAAGTTGAATCTGGTGATGAAGTTGGTAAGCATGGTGAACTGTAAATTTCCTCTCTGTTTCTTCTATGTATTCCATTAAAAAAGAAGACCCCACAGCAAAATAAATTCCGGTATTAATCTCTGTAATACCTTTTGATTTTATTTTTGGAAGGTTGATTATGTCTTTAGTGTTTCTTCCTCTATTAAATTCTTTAATCAGCTGGTAGATTGCCAGTTCATTCTCATATGAAATTCTTAGTAGTTCACCTATACCAATACTTGCCTCAGGTGGTTGAAGTTTATCGTTAAGTTTTGCCAAAAAGGAGTCATATATCTTTAAGACACAGTCTTTACCAATCTTGAAAACCTGCGAATTATACATCGCACCAGCTTGTAAAGCAGCAACAGGTTCATTTGGATATTGAAAAAAACCTTTATTCCTCAATCTTTCAGTTCCAGCCTCGGTAGCAACCTTTTCAATTCTGTCAGCCTTTAAATTAGAACTCTCCACAAAACATGTTCTCATATAATCTTGGATAACAGTCTTCTTGCTTTCAGCCTCCATATTTTGAACTGCAGATAAGAAAAGCAGCTTCTTATAATCAACATCATTATAAGCTACACCAGTAGTCTCCAAATCAATCTTAACAACGTCATCATCTGTCTTTGTTATTTCTTTGATTTTTATCATTGTCAAAGAATCTTGGTCAGCAATGAATCCGTTTAAAGTTTCAGAGCATAACATGTAACCAACAATCTGATGGAGCTGTTGCCCTCTGAAATCTTTTTTCTGTGTCTGAGTTGGTTGTCTTGACGTTGGAGCATCCTCATTTTCTCTGATTGTAGCAAGAGTTTGTGTTTTGGCTCTTTCCATAATTTTGTTCTTGACTTCAATACACAATAGACATTTCTTTATAGAATTGTTCGACTGATCTGACTGTTCCAACATTAAATCACATTTTAAAGTTACTGGTGCAACATCTCTCAAATCTCGTGGAATTTGTGCATCACCTGGATTCAAGTGTGCAAACTAGCGGCCATGTTTTCATAAGATAGCATCAATATTAGTCTAATCGGTTTAATGATGTGATCATTTAACCATTGCTGTAACCGAATTTCATCTTTAACAACATCACTACTATCTTCTGTTCCAGGACTCAAACATTTCAGTAGAAGCGACAAGAGATCTAAAAGACGTTTTAAACCATTCCACCTTGATGTTTTGTTGACTTTCTCCTCAAATCTTTCCAAAATTTTATGAAACAATCCATTGAATTTCCTTGTAAAGCTTGAATCAAGACGTTCAGATGTTTCACCATACTGTACATCCTTTTTTAAGAATAAATCAATTAGTAATTTGTTTGATGTTGCGGTGGGTTTTTGGGAAAACGCCCCTGTGGGTTTTTTTGACGAAATAAAATATAATTTTATCAACAAGAACCCAAGTGTTTTGCATCTGTCTTTGTGTTTCTGAAAGGTGCCAGGAAGTTGACAATCCTCACAACAGGTAGTTTCAGCATCAAGCGGTGTACCAAGGCCTCTGACGAAATCGTCAAATTCTTTATCATTCAAATCAGTCAACCTCGCTTTATTATTGTTTAGCATGTCTACCGTCTTTTTGAATTTTCCTAATATGTTATACTCCCAGACGAAATCACTATAAGCATCTGCAGATTTCTTTTCCGTTTCAGTGTAAACTTTAGCAGGCGGTTGTCGTTTTTTCTTCTCACGTTGTTCAGCTTGATGGATTATCCGCCGGTTCTGGATAATTTTCTTCAATTCGTCTTGATCTCTCTTCATTGACAATTTAATGTCTTCCAACATGTAAATAAAGTGAATATGTATGTTTTTCGATCTAAAATCTTCATGGATTATGTAATGAATTAAATGTTCAGACTACAGTACATCAATGATCTTACAAGTTACAAGTTACTGTATACATCTTTATTGTTTATAATTATAAACTTTTTACTCTTGGCACTTGCTTGTTTATGTTATTACAATCTTATCTGTAAAACCAACAATTTAGGTGACTTCTAAGCTGTTGATCTAGAAATGCACACTGCTCAGTGATCACGAACTCCGCAAAATTGTCAGCTCAGTGTATATATAATATAATTCTATAGCGTCGGTGGATTGAAAGGCCATTCGTAAGACAAACCTGGGTGTAGAGTAACACCAAGATCATCAGCATATTTCCAAGCAAGACCAGTGTTTTTCAAGAACAAGCTACCAACCAGAGTAACATCAGCATCACCATTTTCCACAATTTCGTTGGCCAGTCTAGCATCATTGATTTTACCAACAGCTAGCACAGTCAATTTGTCACCAACATGTTTCTTGATGGCTCTGGCCAGTGGGACTTGGTAACCCAACTCTTTACTTCTTCTTTGAGCCTTGGAACTGTTCCCACCAGAAGAAACATCAATAACATCAACGCCATGCTTAACAAATTCATCTGCAAGCTTCTTTGAATCTTCAATGTTCCAAGCCTCTTTATCATCTTCTGGTAAGTTTTCATCTGCAGAAATTCTAACAAACAATGGATGGTCATCATCTTTCAAGGCATCTATTATTTCCAAAAGAAATCTGATCCTGTTCTCGAAAGAGCCACCATATCTGTCAGTTCTCTTGTTGGTCTTTTCAGACAAGAAACTTGTCAATAAATACCCATGAGCAGCATGGATTTCAACAAAATCAAACCCAGCAGTATCAATAGCTCTCTTTTTAGCAGCAGTAAAATCTTTGACTAACCCTTCAATCTCTTTAGTGGACAATTCCCTTGGTACTGGATAATCACGTTCTGGGAAAAAGGATATTGGGCTAGGACCAACAACAGCCCCAGGCTTGTCAGACCAACCACCAGCTTCAACACCCAAAGGAGTTAAAAACTTGGTATAAGATGGAACAGTACTAGATTTTCTACCCGCATGGTTCAATTGAACACCAATCTTGACGCCTTGAGAATGTGCAAAGTCCACAATTGGCTTAAATGCTTTAGCCTGTTCATCATTCCAAAGACCCAAGTCATTGCTTGCAGTTCTGCCATCTGGATGAATTGCAGAAGCTTCGATGATGATTAAACCTGGACCCTTGAGCGCGATCGAACCATAATGGACCAAATGGAAAGGTGTTGGTTGGCCAACTTTATCACCATCTGGAGCAGCAGAATATGTGACCATTGGTGATAGACCAATTCTATTTGGGATCTCCAAGTTCTTGATCTTTAGTGGGGTGAATAACTTTGGGATGTTTTCATTCTTTGAAGTGTCAATAGTACCGACTGTGTGTTTAATTTGAGGAATGAAGTAGTCGACCTTGTCACTACCAACAGGTTTGAATTCTTTACCAGCAATATGTGACATGATTGATTGATTGATGATTGGCTCAAGAAGTGTAGTGAATGAGTATAGCGAAATGACTGAAGTAAGGATACTGTTCTATGTGGTCTGTATTTAAATAATGGCTCGAGATTTGTAATCGATGCACATCGAAAGCGGCTCTATAAACTGTTTCAAGAGAATTGTTCGGTTCTTCATGTTTCAAATTGAATTAAAATGACATTTTGAGGTGGAGCTGAGTGTTGTAATTAATAAGCTTATAGTCTCTGTTCACTGTATCATGCCATCTGAGTGCTCATTAATCATCAACATGTGTTGTTTTCCTTTGAATTTGTCATTGTGGTGGAAAGTCAGAATCAGTGTCATTTAATAGATTCACTATTATACTATTCTCGGTGAGATCATAAATGTGTAAACAGTGAGTATAACCAACAAGTCACAGCCAATACCTCTCACTACTTACACTCAGTACTGATAAGTTATAACTCTAATTCAAGATGAATTATTGACACCTTCTCGAGAAGTTCGCAAAGTTACCCGTTTATTTACTTTTGGCGCAAAAGCCAATATCAACCAAAATTCCAATTCTTCTCATCCAACCAGTTGAATTTAAACCCAGAATTGGATTGTTAGAAGTCTTTACTATCAATTGCGTCTTGCTGAACTCAGAACTATATTATATTATATTGCTTCCCGGCACATCCTCATCATTGTTGTCTTTTCCTTCTTTTTCTTCTGTTCTTCTATTGCTTCTGCTACTCAAGTTAACATTAATACCACTACATCCACTGCTAATTCCACTTCACAAAAACAAAAGGCCATGAGCTCACAACCAGCATTGGATAATAAAAACGGTACGGGGAATGGTTCAGGTGATTCTGAAAGACCTATGCTACAAGAACCAAGAAGAATACTTCAAAATACTGTTGCAAAGATCCATTTAAGCAATAATAATAACAACACTAATACCAATACTAATAATCACCAGAGGACTGACCATTACATTGCTTCAGATAACCCATTTAATAACATCAATCCATACAATCATGAGGCTACAACTGTTCCGCCATATGTGCTATACTCTATTGCTAATGCGGGTAAAAGAAATCAACAACACCAACAACAACAATTAGTTGACGACAAGGCTGTTTCACAAGACCCATTTATTACTTCCCTAGATAACAACTGGGGTAATTTCTTTGATACTGTGGATAACACACCTTCATATGCACAAGGTATTTTGAAACAAGATGTTGAGGCCCTAAAAACTTTACCTGATTTGTCTGGGGAATGGGGTGGTGATGAAAGATTAAGAAGATGTTTGAACCCGGACTCTAATGACTCCCATTTGAAAAAAACTGATAGAAAGTGGTTCCAGTTGAATGGTTCTAGTGACTACAATGATGAAAAGTCTTATATGAAATCAAGATCAAACGCAAGATATTGGCTAAATCCTGAAAGACGTGATTTATGGAAACCAAATTTGAAAAGAGTGTTTTTATACAACAATTACATCCCATTGTTTTTCAGAATCTTCATTTTCATTCTAAGTATTATTGCATTGGCTCTATCAACTTCCATCTTTAGAACGTCGCGTCATCACTTTCAGACAACTGAGAACACGTTAACTTCAATCTCACAACAGCCAAGTACCATCATGGCAATATGTGTTCAGAGTGTCGCAATGGTCTATCTAATTTATATTGCATATGATGAATTTAATGCTAAACCTTTAGGTATCAGAGACCCTTTGGCCAAAATTAGATTGATTCTGCTAGATTTGTTATTTATTATTTTTTCTAGTGCAAATCTTTCTCTTAGTTTCAACACTTTATATGACAGCAAATGGGTTTGTTCTATTGATGAAAGCTCTAAATACCCTAGAATTAATAATATTTGTGAAAAGCAAAAGGCTTTGGCTGCTTTCTTGTTCTTGGTGTTGGTCATGTGGGTTATTACATTTACCATTAGCATTCTGAGAGTCATCGAAAAAGTTTCTTCCCCAAACAATTAAAATATTTAACGAACATTAACTAATAACATTATCTTTATTTTACGAATTTTGATTATAATTCCAATTCTTTTTGTATTAAAGTTTTACGTTCCAGTATTAATGAGAACAGAACCCTGCATCAATTATAATTAAAGTACCTAATTCAAATAAAAACAAAACAAATTATAATTGGGTAATTATATTATAAAGCTACAGTAATTATACAACTTAAATTAAAATGAATATAATAGTATACGTCATTAATTTGCTTCTGCGGCATAATAATAATTCACATTCAACTGGTTAATAGTAAAAATGTTAGTAACCACCACCACAAGTCATAGAAATACTCAAGTTCTATATTAGTTATATTAGTTTATTAGATCATTCATCTAAATGAGTCATGACCACAACAGAACTCCTTAAAGACACTTTTTTACCACTGAACATTGAAGCATCAGGCGCACCATAAATACGACAACGGATATGTAGCATATAGTCTCTTCTCAAATTGAAATATTGAAAAGTTGGTACCAAATTATTAGGAATATTAAAGTCAAAAGGAACAGAAAGCTCGTACAAACCTTCTTGATAAGGAACAGCAAGAGCATCAACCAGATCCAGCTTGAATTGCTTTTTGTTGAATATAACAGGTTCGTGTCTCACCAGTTTAGTATGACCTTGAGCATAAATTCTGTCGTAACATTCCAAACCTATCTTGAATTTTGAGATGTATAGAGAACCAAGTCCTGAAGATTTGCCATCATCAGCTAGGAATTTGCTGGGGTCCATTTTAGTTAAAATATAGCATTTCAATGCACATTTTTCACCGATAATTTCAACACCAGAGGGACTTCTTGCTTCAAAATAAAATACAATGTTTTGTTTATCCATAAGCAAGGCATCATCATCGGAACCAAAATGTCGATTCCAAAAACTATTCTTTTCAGGTTTAACACGGACAATCCCATCACCTTTTTTAATACATACAGCTTCAGGGAGTTTATGCAAAATCAAAGCTGTGGATTTTAAGGAAAACAGTTGATTTTGCAACAAAACTTTTGGTTTATAATTCAGATAAAATCTTGACTCAGTATTACATTTAAAAGAATCTCTATCAATCTTAACCTTGATATAATAATAAATAACGGCATTGGCATTGTACCCTGAAGTTGAAACACTTGGAGGTGTTTGGATTGAAGGAAATGCTCTATTACTACCAACCCTTCTTGAAACAGGGCGACACACCTTTGGGAACTGGAAGCTAAATGGATATTCATACACACCCACTGTTAATGTATATGAATATGCTTTTTGGACATTGGCAACATTTTGTGGTGGGAAGACATTGACCGCTTGTTTGAACAAATATTCCTTTTCAGTGTATATGTCACTTCTGTTGTTACTTCTATGAATTTTAATTAATGAAAACGCTTTGCCCCTCAAGGAAATGGTAATTTTCCTCACGTCAAAGTCTCGATGTACCTTTATCTTGGCTGTACCTTGAACAACATCGTCATCGCAGAAAATGTTTTGCTGTGTTTGTAGAGCAATTGTGATTGTAGCTGGGGCCATTGTAATTTGTGCCGTTGTGTATAATTCTTTGTTGTTTCTGTCTCTTAGCTCTTGTTATTTGTGTTTATCTTGGGCATGGAAAGACCTTGGGCATGGAAAGACCTCTCCTGAGTCATTAATACTTATAATATTCTCACTCTTTACAGTTTTATGCTCAACTGTTTGCGACCGAGAAGTTTTTACATAGTGCCTGCTCAGTGCTTTTATGCTCAACCAGAAAAAGGATTATTGGTGTTGTTTCCATTGGACACTGGGCATGAGCGATGGATGTGCCACCTATGTCCTATCTCACAGTAGAGCTTCTTGTACAACGCAGTGGGTAATTTTCACTGGTTTAATGCTGCAGGTGCTTATGCATTGTCTGCATGACTCGCTATTGTAAATCCGTTCGGCTAAAGTATAAGTACAACTTCTTTTCCCTGTTAGTAGACGTAATACGTATTACTTGACTTGTTTCTTGTACTATTGTATGTAATATAATCTCTTATATTTTTATTCATTCATTAGAATTTAGTTCTTCTATATAATTGTTGGTTTACTTTTATATTTTCGTCCAACTTGTGCTAAATGCCTCGACGAACAAGCCAACCAATGGAATCTCTGGAAAATCTTACATATTCAATTAGTAGTTACACATAGGTTCGAACTTCGATTCCTGCACAGTGCACCCTGCACCCCTGCATTAATTATAATTAATTAATTACAGCTTTCAAATTAATTATAAATAAATTATAATTGGGTAATATTATAAAATCACAGTCATAAATCATACTGCAATATATTTATTTAAAATTATGAATATAATATCCAAGTTGCTGGAGGCGTAATAATAATTCACATTCAACTGCTTGATATTAAAATGGTCAGTAACCACCACCACAAGTCATAAAAATACTCAAATTCCATATTAGTTATAACTTATATTAGATCATTCATCTAAATGATCACAAAAGAACTCCTTAAAGACACTTTTTTACCACTGAACATTGAAGCATCAGGTGCACCATAAATACGACAACGGATATGTAGCATATAGTCTCTTCTCAAATTGAAATATTGAAAAGTTGGTACCAAATTATTAGGAATATTAAAGTCAAAAGGAACAGGAAGCTCGTACAAACCTTCTTGATAAGGAACAGCAAGAGCATCAACAAGATCCAGCTTGAATTGGTTTTTGTTGAATATAACACGTTCGTGATACACCAAAGCAGAATGACCTTTAGCAGAAATTCTGTCGTCACATTCCAAACTTATCTTGAACTTTGAGATGTATAGAGAACCAAGTCCTGAAGATTTGCCATCATCAGCTAGGAATTTGCTGGGGTCCATTTTAGTTAAAATATGGCATTTCAATGCACATTTTTCACCAATAATTTCAACACCAGAGGGACTTGTTGCTTCAAAATAAAATCCAATGTCTTGTTTTTTTTTTTTTTTAACTGTAGATTAATGTTTATTCATGATCAAATTCTATTTAATAAAGACTGTTATGTTTAGTTTTCTTTCAATGTACTTTAATTTTCCTTTCTTGTTTGGATGATGTAGTCTTCTGTTTATCCATAAGCAAAGCATTATCTGTGCCAAAATGTCGATTCCAGTAACTATTCTTTTCAGGTTTAACACGGACAATCCCATCTCCTTTTTTAATACATACAGCTGCTTCAGGGAGTTTATGCAAAATCATTAAAGCTGTGGATTTTGAGGAAAACAGTTGGGGTTGCGACAAAACTTTTGGTTTATACTTCAGATAAAATTTTGACTCAGTATCCCACTTCAAAGAATCTCTATAGATCTTAACCTTGATATAATAACGAATATTGGCTCTGGCATCAGGAAAATACGCTGAAGTTGAAACACTTGGAGGTGTTTGGATTGAATAGCATGCTCTATTACCACCAACTCTTGTTAAAAAAGGGGTACGCACCTGCATTGGGAACTGGAAGCTAAATGGATATTCATACTCACCCGCCGTTAAGGTATATGAATATGCTCGTTGGACACTAGCAACATTTTGTGGTGGAAAGACATCGACCGCTTGTTTGAACAAATATTCTTTTTCGATGTATATGCTGTCGTCACTTTCAATGAATGAAAATGCTTTGCCCCTCAAGGAAATGGTAATTTTCCTCACGTCAAAGTCTCGATGTACCTTTATCTTGGCTGTACCTTGAACAACATCGTCATCGCAGAAAATGTTTTGCTGTGTTTGTAGAGCAATTGTGATTGTAGCTGGGGCCATTGTAATTTGTGTCGTTGTGTATACTTTTTTGTTGTTCCTGTCTCTTGTCTCTTCTGTTTGTTTATCTTGGACATGGAACGATCTCTATACTTATAAGCTTATAAGCACACTAGTATGAGTTTGTATAAAACTTCTCGGTCGCAAACAGTTGAGCATAAAACTGTAAAGAGAGAATATCGACCAGAAAAACTTTATTGGTGCTGTTTAATACTCATTGATCAATGCTATGTCCTATCGCAGCTTCTTGTACGCAATGGGTAATTTTACTGGTTTAATGCTGAGGCTCATGCATCATCTGCATGGCTCGCTATTGTAAATCAGTGTACCTGCCGGCTAAAGTATACTGCAACTTCTCTAACTTAATTGTTCACTGTTCCCTGTTAGTAGATTTATTACTTGAGTTGTTACTTGTACTATTGTAATATGTAATTATATAATCTCTTATATTCTAATTATTCATAATTCATTAGTTCTTCTATATATATATAATTGTTGGTTTACTTTTATATTTTCGTCCGACTTGTGCTAAATGACTCCATGAACAAGCCAACGCCAATGAAATCTCTGAATAATCTGACCTATTCACTTATTAATAGGACGTTCGATAATTCTCCATCTATTCCCAACACTTTACGTTCCGGTATTAATGAGAACAGAATCCTGATTCCTGTACCCCATGCATGATTAATTATTATAATTAAACTTTCAAACAAAATCAAAATATTATTAAATAAATTTATAATAATTTATAATTGGGTAATATTATAAAATTGTCAGTTATAACCACCACAACAAGTCATAGCTCAAATTCTATATTAGTTATATTAGATCATTCATCTAACTGATCACAACATTATTCTTTAAAGACACTTTTTCACCACTGAACATTGAAGCATCAACTGGCCGCGTACCATAAATACTACAACGGATATGTAGCATATAGTTTCTTGTAAAATTCAAACATTGAAAAGTTGGTACCAAATCATTAGGAATATCAAAGTCTAAAGAAACAGGAAGCTCATACAAACCTTCTTGATAAGGAACAGCAAGAGCATCAACCAGATCCAGCTTGAAATAGTTTTTGTTGAATATAACACGTTCGTTATTCACCTGTTTAGTATGACCTTCAGCACAAATTTTGTCTTTGTATTTCAAACTTAACTTGAAGCCTGAGATGTATAGAGAACCAAGTCCTGAAGATTTGCCATCATCAGCTAGGAATTTGCTGGGGTCCATTTTAGTTAAAATATAACATTTCAATGCACATTTTTCACCGATAATTTCAACACCAGAGGGACTTCTTGCTTCAAAATAAAATACAATGTTTTGTTTATCCATAAGCAAAGCACCAGCACCAGCACCAAAATGTCGATTCCAGAAACTATTCTTTTCAGGTTTCACACGGACAATCTCATCACCTTTTTTAATACATACAGCTTCAGGGAGTTTTCGCAAAATCAAAACGGTGGATTTTAGGGAAAACAGTTGGGTTTGCGACAAAACTTTTGGTTTATACTTCAGATAAATTTTCGACTTAGTGTCCCATTTCAAAGAATCTCTATCAATCTTAACCTTGATATAATAACAAATAACGGCATTGGCATTGTACCCTGAAGTTGAAGCACTTGGAGGTGTTTGGATTGAAGGACTTGCTCTATCAAAACCAAACCTTCTTTTTGTAACAGGGGTACACACCATTGGGAACTGGAAGCTAAATGGATATTCATACTCACCTGCTGTTAACGTATAGGAATATGCTTTTTGGACATTGGCAACATTTTGTGGTGGGAAAACATCAGTCGCTTGTTTGAACAACTCTTGCTTTTCAGTGTATTTGGATGTTCTGCTGCTGCTCATATTGTTGGCGTTACTGTAACTTGTAGTGACCTCAACTGATGAATATACTTTGCCCCTCAAGGAAACGGTGATTTTTCTCACATCAAAGTCTCGATGAACCTTTATCTTGGCTGTACCTTGGACAACATCGTCATTGTAGAATGTGTCTTGTAGAGTTTGTAGAGCAATTGTGATTGTAGCTGGGGCCATTGTAATTTGTGTCGTTGAGTATGATTCTTTGTTGGATCTGGCTCTTGGCTCTTGTGTTTATCTTGGCATGGACATTGGAAAGTAAAGACATCTCCTTGATACTTATAGTTATAAGCAGTGTACTGATAAGTTTGTAGTTAACACTTCTCGGCCGCACACAGTTGATCATAAAGCTGTAAAGAGACAATATCGGCCAGAAATTATTGGTGTTGTTTAATGACCATTGGAGTCTGGACACTGGAATTGATCAATATTGATAATTGGACGAGGCAGTGGGCACGTACGTACCTACTACTACCTATATTGTCCTATCGCACAATAGAGCTTCTAATTGTACAACTGTCAACGCATTAATATTGGGTAATTTTGACTGGACGTTTAAAATTAATGCATGATTACATCATGGCAAGCATGTGACCGCCTGCGCGTCCGCGATCAAAATTTTTTTTAAAAAAAGTTTGATTAGTGCAAAAATTGTTGATTGTTTGTTTAGCTTAAATTGTCTTTTAAAAAATATTCAAAAAAATTTGTCCAATTAGCTGTGAATTTATATATTTAAGTTATTTATGATCATTAGTAAGTCACAGTAAATTTATAATATAAAAATATTTAAGTATTCAACAGAGTTTTACTGTTTCCCCTTATCGCGAGATAGTGCAGATATCTGCATATATCAAATGCAATAACACTACTACTACAAATTACAATATATTGGATAGTAGTCTATTACATGAACTACCATCAGGCTTGCTCACTGATTCTGAATTTCCAAATTCCCTTAGAATTCAATGGTGCTAATGGTACAGAAATCCTCGAGGCTCGTGGCCCGGAGTGTCCAACATCTCACCTTTTTTTTTTTGAGGAAACTACTATGAAAACCTCAAAGAAATACAAGATTTAAGCAAATTATTAGGGAACAATCTAAAAGAAAGTCAAGGGGGTTTAGCTAAAAGAAAACTTTAACATTTAAACCAATTTGTGAAAGTTATAGTAATTATTTAGCCTACAAAGAAAAAAAATTGTTCAATTTTATATCAAATGAAAGAATTAAAAATTAAAGTTAATGTAGAAATGCAAATAATAGAACTAAAATAGAAATCATAGAGGATTGTAAGCGTGTTGAATCACCTTCATGAAATGTAATGGATAATGTTCTATTATCAGAAGAAGTTTGAAGTTTGACTGAAGAAGATGCAACTTGCATTGTTGTTGATGTTGGATTTGGCATGGCAGACGTTGTAATATCAATTGTGGAAGAGGAAGAGGAAGAAGAGGAGGAGGAAGAAGAAGAAGAAAAGGGAGCAGTTAAAATATCTGACATAGATCCAGTAGCAACCTTAGAAATTAGTAAATTTGAAATATTAATAGATGGCAAGAAAGACACACCAAGAGTTAATGATGAATCTGTGGATACTGAAAAAAGTGATGTCATAGTTGGTTTGACTATGGATGTTGAGGAATTTGTGGTCTCAGAAGTTGTACAACCATTATCACAGGAGGTGATTTTTGAGATAACTGTTTCTTCTTTCAATACAGACTTTGTGTTTGTACGAACAAGAACAGAGTGACTTGTTTTGGAATTTGGGTCAAAGGGTGTTGTGGTTGTGGTTGTGGTTGTTTTCAGTGATGGATCAGTTTCAGAAGAAGATTGGGAAGAACACGAAACACATGTTGGAGTTTGAGTTGTGATGTATAGTGATGTTGTTTTAGTCAATGCAACACTAGTTTTAGATGACAATTGGGATTGACAAGACAGACAAGTTGGGACATATGTTGTGACATATACTGATGATGCTGTTTGATTTGAATATTTTGGAACAACAGAAGAAGAAGCGGAAGATGAGTGGTAACTAGATGAAGTTGAAGACAATGGGAAACTTGAAGAACTAGAGGAACTAGTACACAGAGAAGCAAATGTACCATCATAAACACCGATACTAAATGATGTCATTTCAAATGAAGTTGAAGATGGTTTAGGGTAAGATGTATCAACTATGCTATTTGTGTCAGAATAGTTTGGTGCTAGAACTGCATTTGGGATGTCACCAGTAATCTCTTGCAAGTCATCACATGCTGCACCATTGTCTAAAGAGTTAGCTAAAGCAATCTCCATTTGATCAATATCCCAAACAATAGCCAAATGTTTCAAAAAATTCGAGCCAAATATAAAAGCAGAATTTGGATCATCAGTGTAAGAAAACTGAGAGGTACATAATTCATCACCATCATTATCCAAAGCAGGATTACCATCACTTTTCAACAAAGCAATAGTATAAGCAGATGCTGGCATTGTAACATTTTTACCATGGAAATTGAAATATAATGGCTTTGCATTATGACACTTGAAAACATAATTTTCTTCATTATCAACATTTGAAATTGGGGTTGTAGTTACTTTACCACCAAAATGTTGATGAATCAAGTGGTATAACTTAGCAGGAAGCAATGTTGCATCTGATCCTGTATCCAAAATGAATAGATAACCATTATCACTAACCAATCCACAATCACTCGAGACTTGTTGTAGGTTGACAGCAAAGGACTGATCATCCAGTATAGGAATTCTAGTCAATTCACCTGAACTATATGTTGAAGGACAAATACCACCAAACGCTATACCACCAGAATTCTTTGATTGTGAATAATATGTTGAAAATAACTTTCTTGTGATGAATCCATTTTTGTATAAGAAATTATAAAGCAAAGGAGCATTATCATCACCAGCAATGACACCCAAACCAGCAATATTCACAGCACTATTACTTTCTTCAACGACACCAAATTTAAAACCAGGCATTTCCATACCACCAACAGTAACCGTGTCATTGAAATAGTGACCAAAACCTTGGGAGCCATCAAGATACATAGCAGAATAAGGGCTTGTTGTGTTGATAGCCGTGGAAGAATTGATTGGATCGTAGGAGCCAAAAGAGCAGCCATTTGTTGCACAACATTCAGAGTTTGAATCAACTGCGTTTAATGTATAAGACCCTGTATCAAATATCACGTTTATCTTTGCTGGAGGTGTACCAATCTCTATATCTCCACGAAATACAGTCGAGAAGGCATCAAGGGAATAGATATCTTCCAAATGTTCTCTTTTATCCAAGGAACGCTGAATTGGTTGAAAATCAATGTGAAGTTGGGAAAATGCTTTGCTGAACAGTGCAAAAGCTGGTAATAGCGTTGATATTTTCATTTGTAATGTTAAAGGGTCAAAAATAGAAATAAAGTCAGAAACATCTGAAAGTGTCAACCGTGAGGACTTAAAAAGCAGCACACAACAGCATTTATAACTGTTTCATATACTGCAAATTCCTCTTAATTTTACCGGTTTTAATTGAAGACCCTTCATCACTCTTGATTGTATGATCCTAAACGGGAAATGCAGTGAAACCAACAGGAAGAGAAAAATAGGAAATAGATTTGACCAAAAACAGAAAAAGTAAATAACCTGGATGCTGAATGAAATGCAAGTCATGTGTCCAGGTACTTTTAGTCTTTGAATACAATGCAATCTGGTCGGTTATCAACATCTTTTGGTCATGTGAGGTTGTAGAATCTGATAGTAATAATGAGCCAAGAAGAGGAACAACAAAACAAATTGAAAGAATAAAACGAATAAAAGCAGTAGTACTAACAGATGGACCATGAAACAAACCAACAACATTATAAACACCAGAATCCAATTGATGAAGTGCACCGACACTCTCTTGAATCTAAAGCATTGCAGAGACATAAACCGTTTGAAGTCGTAATTTCAAGCTTCTTTTCGGAAAACATAGTAAACTGGCACCGCCAGTCCAATCAAACACACCATCAAAGCACCTGAACCACCAGAATAACCCTTAAATTCGACATTTTGCTTTGGAATTGTGGTTTTGATAGTGAACTTTGACGGACGAAGCGACGCGAAAATCTGCTACGCGTAAAAAATAAAAACAAAAATTATCAACAAAACAAACAGAGTTAAACAACCAGCAACGAAGAAAAGAAGTGAAAAGAAAGAGATTAAGAGAGAGAAACAATGACATCTGCTGCTCCAACAGAATCCCGCCGCTCGACACGTCTGAGAAACAAATCATCCTCACAACCTGTCGTGTACGATGACAGCGATATCGAACAAGATGTCGATGAGGATGTCGAAGAAGAGGAAGAAGAAGACAACGATGAAGCCTACGAAGAAAAATCCACAAATAAGAGTCGTAAGAGAAAGACCAAAATCAACAGCACTGGCAAGAAGAAGAGAGCCAAGATTCATGGTGCTGGTGCCGATGACATCAAGACAAGTAATGACGCATTACAAGAGATGCGTGAAGGGTTTGAACAACACTACATGTTTGAAGCTTTAATCGATGCAGAGGCCTCAGTTTCCGAGCTCGCACAGGATTGGATAGACCAGTATAGAAACAACAATGATTTGGCTAAGAAGGATTTGATCAACTTGTTGTTAAATGTTGTTGGGTGTTACACCAAGATTGAAGAACATGATGTGGCAAACAATGAAAGCGCCAATGAAACTGTTGGTGAAATCCAAACCTTTTTCGTCCGTCAAAAGTTTCATGAGTATTATTTAGGTGCTAGAAAGCCAGAATACAGACATTTGAAGAAGAATCTGATAAGTTTTATTACAGAAGTTATTACATTGAGTGATGAAGCTGGTTTGCTTTATGAGAATATTGTGATTAGTGATGAAGATGATGAAGAAGAAGATCAGGAAGAACCACAAGGTCCAATTCTAATGGAAGATTTGTTGACTTGGCTATCTTCATTTTCAGTTTCTTCAGTGAGAGCATTGAGATATGTCTCAACCATTTTATTGTATGCTGTTGAAACTACACTTTGTAAGATCATTGTTAAAACCAATGAATCTATTACAAAATTCAAGAAACAGTTGGATTCTGAAGAGAAAAAGAAAAAAACTAAGAATCATAAACAAAAAATTCAACAAATTGAAAATAACATTGAACAATTCACAAACCAATCTGTAATTTTGGAGAATTTCATTCAAGATATTTTGAACAGTACTTTCATCCATAGATTCAAAGATGTTGACCATTCAATCAGAGCTGAATCCATGCTGTCTTTAGGTGATTGGATTGATTTGTATCCAGAATTTTTCTTCAAAGTTACCTATTTGAAATATTTGGGTTGGGTTTTATCAGATGAAAATGCTTCTGTTAGATTACAAGTGATCAAGACGTTGATAAAGTTATTAAAGAAAAACGTTATTGTCAGTGGTTTAAGACAA
This sequence comes from Liangdongia berthetii, assembly GCA_030564525.1. Classification (NCBI taxonomy): domain Eukaryota; kingdom Fungi; phylum Ascomycota; class Saccharomycetes; order Phaffomycetales; family Wickerhamomycetaceae; genus Liangdongia; species Liangdongia berthetii. The sequence goes on along the minus strand of JAJLVX010000112.1, from coordinate 6,845 downwards.
TTCTTTGAAAGATTTAAACAAAGACTAATCCAAATTGCATTTCATGATGTTGACATTCATGTTAGAACCAACACAATCACACTGCTTATTGAAGTGAACAAAATTGGGTTCTTAGAAGAAGAGGAAATCACTCAAATTTGTGCCTTGATATTTTCTAATGATAATACCAAAGTCTCATCATTAGTTGCTAGATTCATTCAAGCTGTTGAAAGTGAAAGAACAGATGCTATTCACGAAGCTCTTCGTACTGTTATTGAGACTGCCCAACAATCTGAAACTGCTGATTTGTTAGCATGTGTTAAATTTACAACGTTGATTGAAATCCTTGAAACTGCATATGAAGTTCATAAAGAGTCTCATCCACAAGATTTAATCGTTTTGGAAAAAAGTAAATTAGAGCCATCTCCATTTACTAAATCATGCATTGAATTGTTCAAGAGTGGAGCATACCCCGAATCTACTGAGGAGCTAATCAATTATCTGTTGCTAGATGCAAGTTCATTAAGCATTGATGATGAAGAATTGGCCAATGTGATCAGCTTGAACAATCAGGATGAAGAAGTGTTATTGGACTTGGTGTATGCTAGTCTAGTTGATGCCAAGGAACATAAGAGAAAGAACAAGAGTGAAAGTGATGTTGATCTTGAGTTTATACAACAAATTCCAAAGCTGTTGAAAAAGTTCAGCAAGGATGAAACACAATTATCTACATTGACACAGATATTGTTGTTATTCCCAATTGATTTTTATGAGTTGAACAATAGTGTTGATGTATACAAGAACACACTGTTAGCATTAGTGTCATACTTTAAGGAGAATTCTGTGTTGAACTTGAAGAGAGAATACCTTGCAATTTTTGAAACATTGAAAAAATTCAAAGATCATTTTATCATGACAGAAGTTACATCAGCTTTTAGAGACGTGTTGCAGGAATTGATCATTGAGCTACAAAACACATTAAAAGATCCTGAATATGAATTGACAGAATCATCCTTGTCATCATTATACGAAGACTATTTCTACAAGTTGTTGATTCTTGGTACTAACTTTGACATTTCTGAAGTTGTCATTGTTTGTGAATATATCAAGGACAAGATCTTTACTGTGCTACCAGATTTGACAATTGACACCAACACAAGAACCCACATTCATACAATCACCAAAATTTTACTATCGTCTGCGTCTTGGAAGTTGAATTTCTTACTAACAAGCAACGAACCATTTGATCTTGAACAAGTTTTGAAGAATGAACCGGACATTTTGCAAGAAGTTGGCTATTTGTTTACAAACACCCAGATCCCAATTGAATTAAAGGCTGACGTTGCCATTGTATACATTGACATGCTGGTTATGTACAAGAATTTCTTCACCCAGTACAAGACATCTAACAAGGACAATTTGCAGAATGTTGACCGAGTGTTTGACATTGATCTTGGATCATTGGAGATTTCACATGATGTCAGTGATGCATTGCTTGGGATTTATCTACATAAGGAGTCAGAATATGCAAATTTGAGAGATTTGTCGTTGGATAGAGATGATGATGAGGATGTGAATTTCAATAGTGTTGGACCAAATAAGCTTGATGAGGAAGACGAGGAACAAGCAGAGAAGTTGAAGTGGGATAGTGAATTGGGTTTGGTCATTTATACCACCAAGTTGTTGCAGCTGGAAGAGCTGGGAATGTTGAATGAAAAGATTATAAAGAGAGTCAAGTTGAATGAAGAAAAGCTAGGTGATTTGTACAATAGTATATTTACAGAAGATAATGACGGAGAAGAGGAAGAAGAGATTGAAGACGGTATTGGTACCCAAAATAAAGAAATACATCATCAGCAGGAAGAAATTGAACCATCTACTCAAAAGTCCAATGCGGCTGAGTTGCCAGATGATGAAATTGAAAATAGTCAAGAAATCCCAGAGATTGCTATGGAAGATTGATAACATATTCAATTGCCTTGCTTAATATTGGTTATATATTACAATTACAATGGTCTATTCTATTTTTTTAATGGATTTTTATAAACTTTCATATTAAATAAAAAAAATTAAACAACAACAACGACTTGTAAAATAATTATAAATCAACTTTTTAGTCTTTCTTTAGTACTCAGTATTTCACATAATTATACAACTTGAACCTTGATCTTCTTCTTCATCATTAGCACCTTTTGGTTTAGCAGTCAACGCGCATCTAGCAGCTTCAGTGAAGGCCTCATTCACACCTCTATTTTTCTTTGCAGAGCACTCTAGATAACGAAGAGCGCCGATTTTCTTAGCCATGGCCAAACCTTCATCATAAGTGATCAGGTCCTTTTTTTTGTGTCTAGTGTTATTTATGTCTTCCTCATCGTCATTCTCCTCATCATCATTTCTTAAATCACACTTCAGGGCAACTAGCACCAACTTGACGCCCTCACAATGGTCAGCAATCTCACCAACCCACTTATTCTGCACGTTTTCCAATGAGTCTCTTGAGTCTATGGAGAAACATAGCATTATGGTGTGGGTGTCTGAATAACTTAGAGATCTTAGACGATCAAATTCTTCTTGGCCAGCAGTATCCCATAGGGACAGTTTGATTGGTTTCCCATCGACAAAGATGTCGTGGACGTAGTTCTCAAAGACCGTTGGCTCGTAGACCTGAGGGAAATAGCCTCTTGTGAACACGTTTAAAAGTGATGTTTTACCACAGGCACCATCACCTAGAATGACAATCTTGCGTTCTATTGGTTTTTTAGTACTTCCACACAATGGCATTTTCTTTTTCTTTCTGGGTATTGGTTAAGGTGTTGGTGAGTGTATATGTTTGTAGTTAGATTTGTTGTATTAAAACACGACGTTATATGGATTGAATGTAGTGTTTGTTGTTGATGTCGGTGTTTTTTTATGATCAGATCAAAACACGGTATTAAACTTGTAAGCAGCAGTGATAACAGCAGCAACAGAAGAACAAGGAGGGTTTATTCAGTGTATTCAGTGGGATTCTTTGCTGATATGAATAGATAAGTATTATTTATCTGATCTTCTCAATATTGAATAGTACTGTAATTTACTTGTAGTAAAATGATTTCAAATTCTTGATTTGATTTTATTTTTTTGGGAATGTTTGAAATTCAGAAAATTCAGAAAAAATCAGAAAAAGTTTTCTCAGTTCGAATCTCACATCGGGACTTTATTATTTTTTTTATCAGAGAGATTTTCTGAGATTAATTAAAATGAAATCAAAAGAAAGAACAACACATCAAAACCCATTATAAACATATTTATTGAATAAAAGCTATCATAGTTATATCTGGTATCTATAACACACAACACCAATAAGAATGTCTGACCACATTGCCCCAGCAGATCAAGAGAAACTGGATCAATTCCAAGCAATAACCGCTTTCAAAGACGAGGAATACGATAAAGTTGTGGCACTATTAAGAAACAACTATTGGAACCTAGAGGTTGCTCTATCAAAATATTTCGATGGTGAATTAGACCATGAGGCCAACAGGGACATTGAAGCTGAACATGAAATCAACCGTGCTGCTGCCCAACTTCCAGACGAAGACATAAATGACAACACTGCCCATTTACTCCCTCAACAACACTTCCAACAGCAACAACAGTTGAGCCAACAAGAACAACAATTGTTTGACCTTATCAATGATGACAATGCTAGACAATTCATAATATCACAAGGACTGTTGCCACAATTACCCATCGTTAGACCTTTATCCAATAGATGGAGATTGGCTCCTGGTTTAAACAAACAGAGTTTAACTCTATGGCAACAATTCACAACTTCTCCAATCTTATTTATACTACTATTGATACCAAGAACATTGACTTTGATATTATCGTTATTTGGATGGTTATTCCATCTGGTGTCACCAGAATCCCCAGATGCACTACCAGATGCTCCATCTTTAGAGACATTTGATATAAACAGTTATTATAAAACTCTTATTGGTGAGACCCCAGATTTAAAATTTGAGATTGGAGAATTTAACACTGCATTCAACAAGTGTAAAAATGATACAAGATTCATGCTGTTGGTTTTAATTTCCAACAATGACAATTCAAACATTTTCCTAAAGAAAATCTTGAACACCGATGCTGTTACTAATGTCGTTCATAATGAAGATGTGCTGGTTTATGGTGCCAATGTCAACGAGCCACAAGGTTATGAAATTGCAAGAAATATGAGAACTCGTGCATTGCCGGCTGTTTATTTGATTGGGAATGTTGCAAGTGGCCCAAATGCCATTGCTAGTATGTCAGTTTTATCAAAAATCCCAATCAAATCAACTCAATCATTCATCAACAGATTAAACAGAGAAATTGAAAAGTATAAGCCAGAATTCATTGCCAGAAAAGCAGAACAAGAAGAACTGAACTATTCAAGAAAACTAAAGGAATTACAAGACAAGGCATATGAGGAATCCTTGCTTGCAGATAAATTGAAACAGAAACAAAGAGAAGAAGAAGCAAGGGCCAAGCAATTGGAACTTGATGCAATCCAATTCAAGAAAGAGAACAGATTGAAGTTCTTTGCCAGTGTGCGTGACAAGTTTAATGATTTGAACGATTTACCAAGAGGTGAATCCACAAACATCCAATTCAGAACACCATCTGGTGGGAGAGTTGTCCAAAAGTTTTCCAAAAATAATAGTTTGCTTGATGTCTATACTTTTGTTGCTTTGCAAGATTTTCTTCAAAATGAGGAGGAGGCGGAAGAGAAGTTGGAACAACTTGTGGATAGTGATGTTGATGAGAATTATAAACATGAGTTTAATTTCGATTTGATCTCTCCATTTCCTAAATTTATCGTTCCGTTGGAAGAGGATAAATTGGTTCAAGATGTTGATCAACTATGGCCAAATGGGAATTTATTGGTTGAATATAATGAGGACACTGAAGAGGAAGATGACGATGAAGAAGAAGAGGAAGAGGACGAAGAAGAAGAAGAAGATCTTGATGATGAATAAATATCAAATATATTTCATACGTCTGCTCTCATATTGTAATAATACCAAACTACAAATTATTTAATTACATTTTGGGTAATGATAAATATGGATTATGCAAATATTGAATTATTATATAGTAATCACTTAATTTTCAAATGATCAGGAATCCTATCATCAGTTTGATACGCCAGCGTAGGTTTAACAATCTCAATCCTTTCAATCTCATGCTTTGCATCTTCCCAAGCAGCCAGATTCTCTTTCAACCAAATCAATAAGCTTCTAGTATATTCTCTCATAATCTCTTTCCAACGCTCATTGTACAACTTCAACACATGTGTAATGTTCTTCTCAATAGAGACATTCACTTCATCCAAATCTCTGAGAATGATTTTCAGGCATTCTTTAAGCTTTGCAATTTCCTTTTCAATGCGTGCAACTTCCTCTTGTCGCTGTTGTTCGTTCATCAACGAAACATCATCCTTTTTAGGAGCCCCACTATGGAATATTCGACTCCATGTAGAACCACTGCCAATCGAAGAACTTGATGAAAGAGAAGTGGCATGTGGTACTTGTTGGCGTTGTTCTAATCTCTTCACAGCAGCAGCAATTGTTGGTGATTGTTCTGCATTCAATTTCAACACTTCTTCCAATCTATTTGCTTGTTCTTGGGCTGTTTTCAATGCATGGATTCTTGTTTCTCTTCTTTTGATTGTAGTGCTAATAATGAACAATTGTATTTCCTTTAGTTTTCTAAATTTCAACACATTTAAAGTTTCTGTGGAGTATTGTATAATTTCACCAATTGGTTCTTCCAATACTGTTAAAATCTTAAATGCAAATGCTTCTGAATTTATAAAATTGGCATCAATGGCTTGACCAGTTTTCTCAATACCAGCAGACAATCCACTATGATTATCATCTTCTAAGCTGAATGCGTTAAAATGTGCACCCAATTCACCCATATCTTTAACCATTCCTTTAAAATGACGTTTTTGACGTGATACACCCTTTTGTAAAGGTGTTGTGTACTCTTTATAAATTTTGAAAATTTGTTCATATTCTTTAAACTTTTTGATTGTTTCTTTATCTTCTTCTCTGGGTCTATAGTTATTGAGCGAAGTTGATTGTGGGATTGGAAGTAATAAATGCAAGGGGGAAGGTTTTGTTGGATCCAATGGGGGTGCTAATAAGTTTGAAGCAGGTAATATAGAAATAGGAGGAGATTGAAGGACATCGTGCCAGTTGATATTTGGATCAAGAAACTTCATCCAAACAATGCAGTTTGTAATCTGAGGCACGACAGAACAGTTTTGAAGGAATGCGGTCAACATTCTCTTTCTCTTTTCAATGATTTTCAAGTCATTTTTGGCATTCAATGGGTTTAGAAAGTACTTGACGACAGAATGCTTCTCTGGAATGGGAGGAATGATGACAGTTGGGAATAAACGTGTAAGTGCTCTGCGCAAGGAGTCAAACTCTGAATATCTGCGCTTCACTTCGACTGTGTTGTATCTGATTGTATATGCGATAGCTCTACCACCGGCTCTTGAATCTTTAATTGGACCAGCATCTACAATGCAGATGTAGTCTGTGTTGATTCTAACTTCATACTGATCGTAATTCATCGTTGTGGGCGTGTATCTTTCTGTATTGAATGTAGCTTGTTCATGCTCATGTTGCTGTTGCTGTTTCTGTGGGTTTTGTTGTTCATCATTATATCCAATAGTAGATTCTTCATCTACTTCATCATCAATGACCGAGCTAGATAGCATAGTGTTATCATCAGCTTGTGACTGTGACTGTGCTTGCACCAATGCCTTTGCTCTAGCAGCAGCTATAGCCTCATCGACAGTAGAAGGATGTGTCTCAACGACTGATATTGTG